>JAZHYW010052996.1:0-20554 GCA_037355805.1 Ixodes ricinus | reverse complement strand
ATTATATATATCGAGTGTCTAATTTATAACAATCACACATCTGCTTATTAAAAAAAACAATAAAAACATTGCTTGCTTACTATACAACGGTTAATAATGCTCAACCTTACTAAAGTCTTCTTTCATTAACTCAAAATCGACACAGAGTCGTTTCACATCCAATTTCCCTTAAGAGGAACTCACTACAACTGAAGACGTGTGGATTATGCTAGAGGTCAAACACGTACGAGCTATGGTGAACAAACATTACCACAGCAAATTCCCCAACTCCAAAACATGCCTCCTTAAATTCTGGAAATAGTTGAAGGAGTGAATTCAATAGATACATTCAAAAAAAGAATAAAGAATTATATTTCGAAGCATGAATAATATATTGCATAAAAATGTGTAAACGACCTTGTTTTTTTATAGATTTTATTTGTGTTGCTGCTCTGAAACCTGTATAGGGCACGGCACCTTAGTCATGTGCTATTAAGTACCTTTTGTCCCTGCCATCCCACTTCAAAATGGCTAATAAAATAAAATAAATGAAGATGGTTCTTGCGTTTGAGCATAATTCGTCGAAATTGACAGGATGGTACGTACAAGGTGAAAACTCTGTTCAGTTTTTTCTTTTTCATTTTACCTGGGAGCGTGTCGGGGATAGAGCTGGCTTATCTCAAGCCTTCTATATTGTTTGTAGGATAATATCTAAACTATGTAAACTAAGATCTTGTATACAGTAAGCGACATAAGATTCACGAATCACCTAAAATTGCGAACAATATGATTAATTCAACTTTTGGCCGTTTTGAATATTCAGATATTCATAATATTTGCAGCCAAGTATAAAGATATTTATCCTTAGGGCTGTCATAATAAATGATGCTTTTGAGATCTAAATGGGCTTCAGTCCTAAAAAAGCAAATACCCTGTTGTTACTCTGCTTACAACTATGCCTAATGATTTTATCTGAGCATGTAAAAATACTTCAAAAACTTCGATAATAGCGGGTTCTTGCAATAACTGACAGAAAAACGGTGACTGAGACGTTTTCAGACGTGACTGATGCTTTTGTGCCTCAGCGGATTTTCAAGTCTTCAATTTATCCCGAATGGTTTTCCAACTATTTAAAAATATGCTTGCGTAAAAAATCACATTCAAAAACTGTTTAAAAGAACTAGCAATACTTTATGGTACACTCAGCTTAGAATTCATCGTGCTAAAGGGTTCTACTCTGAAAGATACGCGATCAGACCTTGACGAAATAGAGCGTAGCTTGAACCAAAGCCCAAAAAGTTTTGGAGGTTTGCGAAACAGCACAAGTACGATACTAGCTAAATTATTTGCCTACGCGACCGATCACATGACGATGGCTGTTTCCGCCCCTGTAGAGGTTGCCGATAAGTTTGCCGATGACTTTAGTGACTCTTGCTCCTCAACAAGCCGTTCAGCCTACGAATATTAAAATCAACTGCCATGACTTTTTGCCAGGTATTAGAGTAGATATCGAATAATTCGCTGTAGCTATGCAGAAACTAAAACCAAAATAATCTACTTAGGCTGACTCCATTCCATCTTTTATTATTAATAGTTGTGGTGAATTGTTTTTAGCTATATTGAAGCAGATCTTTAACCTCTCTCTTAGTTCCAGTGTTTTTCCATCGCTTGGAAGAACGCGCGTGATTGTACCCATTTTCAAAGGAGGTGACGCTTCTGTTCCTAATAACAATCGCGCCATGTTGTCTAGATTGTCTAAGGTGTCTGAACGCGTTATGCATAACCGAACTCATTATTACTTCCGCCAGAAAACTGTGTCTTGCCAGCACGGTTTTCTGACGGGACGGTCAGTTGAAACTGATTTGTGCACTTTATTGAACTTTGCACCCTGGCATTTATGAACAGAGATCAAATTTATTCTATATATTTGGTATGTCAAATGCGCTTTATAAAGTAAACCATGAGTTGTTTTTATATAAATGATTTTATATGGTTTGTTGTGCAGAGTTCTGCAAGTGGTTTCAAAGTTACCTATCATGTCGTCCCAACCGTGTTCGAATAGATAATAGTCGCTCAATAACTTTTCCCCCATTCCGGCGTTCCCCAAGGAAAACACCGGAATGGGGCCCCTTTTGTTTCTTGTCATATGTTGAACATGTATTTAGCGCCGTATGTGGAACATGCCGAGTTGTTGTTTGCAGATGACATTAAGTGTTTTACCAATGTTCATACTCTTGTCAACTGCGAAACTTTACAGAATGATGTGTCGCCCATAGTTCAGTAGTGTAAAGTGAATAGCTTGTCACTGAACCTTCTCAAAACAAATGACTTATCCCTGTGCAGACGTCCTACTGTATTACATAATGATTATGTCGTCAAATTACCTTCAATAAAACGCATCTCAGTTGTAAGAGACCTCGGCGTGAGCATAGATAATTAACAGGCGTTTTCTTCACATGTGTCCTCTATTGATGTTGGGACTGATATCTCGCATTACGAAACAATTAAAGACCCTGCCTGTATTATTCGTTTATTTTGACATCTAGTTAGGTCAAGGCTTGAATTCGGTTCTGCAGCTTAGAATTTTTTGTCAGAAACGCAGTGAACAAAAATTTAAACTGTGCAAAAACTCTTAATACGCATCGTTTACGACCGCTATCTTCAGCGCCGCTTTTATTTTGATTACAACTTTCTTCTGGATAAGTTCTTGCTGAGAATTGTCTGACAGAAGGACAGAACGCTACTTGATTTTTCTTTTTGCACAAGATAGTAAATAGAATTATAGATAATGATTCGCTTTTATCCAATGTCCATGTCTATGTTCCTTCCGGTTTGACCAGTAATCACTCTACTTCTGTGTCAATACCATATGCACATCTTCACCCTTGTCACACATCCAATCATTGTTCTATCGCTTTGACAATTTAGAAACTTTTTTGTTTACTGCAATCAATTGCAAGGGATCGCTACCTATCTGTTATTTGCGTATTATTTGTTTTGTGTTATTTTGGCGCTTACTCGTTCTTTGTGCACCAAAGTGAAAATTTTTGGGTTGTGTTTTAGCGCGCAAAAATTATGATTATTATGAGTATTATTATAATTATAAGTTAGCCCTACAAAAAAAAGTACTATATTACGCGCAATTTAGTGTTTTAAAGGGATATTATTGTGTTCGCAGTTGCTTTCCTTATGTTTAGTAATTTGCTGCTTATTTGTGTTAGTATATGGAGATGTGATCTTAATTAAGAAACCATATTTTTAATTGCACCAAGACGAGCTGCAGTGACGAAAATAGTCAATATTAATCGTCAACAGAAATTAGCACTCTGCAAAAGAAAGTCCTACTATAAACTGTCTCGACGGTTGTCTGTCTTGTATTAATGTAGCTGGCGTTAGATTTATATCTTCATCATCCGGTATAATCATTAGTCTAGGTTGTTCGAAAGGTGCCTTTTGAATCTTTTATAGTGGTTAGTTATACACAGTAATGAGCCCTGTCCTAAAGAACATGAGGGTTTGTCGTAAGGCAAACTATTACCGGAGTTATGATAACCCTAACATTTGTTCTGGCAACAAAGATGTGATTACAAACTCCCGGCGGCATAAATATACGATTACAGCCACGGTATCTAGGCAGACCAATCTTCAGACTCCCAAATTTAGAAGTGCCAGCAAGTAATGAGTAATGAAATTCCGAATGAAATGGTATGTACATCCTACCGTGACTGATTCTGTTGAAATATGCACATACAGTTTCTTAACGAGTAGTATTTTTAGAAGGATTCATCTTGACTGCGAAATGATTTAGTAAGTATTTTCGGGAATACACAAAACACAAGTATTGAAATTTCGGTGATGCAGATAATACATACTAAATATTGATATGGTTGTCGTTATGTAAGTTTACATCAAGTGCTTTACGTCGCATGCAGCGCGGAGAAACGTTCAGGAGACAAATATGCGAATTTGGTATGTTTCGAGAGATGTGATCGCTGGCAATCTATAGTAGTAAATCTTTATTGCTAGTTCATGATGATGCCAGTCGCAAGCACGTTTCTTTTTTTTTCTTTTTTACAATAAGTTTTGGAAGGGGCATTGTCGTAAAGTACATCACAAAGAACAGTGAAGTTCCTGGAGGCAGGTTTTGTATTTAGCGTAAGAAAACGTTGGATCCCACTCCAGGGTACGGCCTGTTCTCTTCCTCGGGGGATTCCTTGCCCTGATAGATGAGAGAATCAAGAACGATTTTATATCGGTAAACGGCATGACCTGTTCATCAATGCTGGCAGTTGGTGTCCTTGGTAGTTTCGAGCATGTTGGATGAACATCGCTCAGTCTCGATCTGACTTTCGATAACCGATCATTCTTTTTCATCATCAAAAACATCCGAAACATTAACTGCTTTCGGGTTGCTCCTCAATGCTAAATGCACAACACCTTGTGATGACATCGGCGAATGCAGGAACTCTGGTTTTATAAGCCAAGTACAGACGCATTTTCGGGTAACTTAAATGGCTCATGATGAATGCAGCTCCAACAAAATTGTCCGTCTCAACACATGAGGTGCTCGGGAGCTTACCCTTTACCTGACAGATGCATTTTCGGGTAGCTTAAATGGCTCATCATGAATGCATCTCCAACAAAATGTTCGTCTCAACAGAAGAGGTGCTCGGGAGCTTACCCTGTACCTGGTGGGACGAAATGGCAGTCAATTTCTTCAAATCGTCATGGCACCCTGTGGCAAGTCTAGAGCAGAATAATAACTTTGCCGCCGATTTTTCCGAAGCTCTGGGTAGGCGTCCAGTACGCTTGGAAAGGGGCGAATTTTAAACTGAAATTAGCTTTCTAACTTCCAGAGTGTTTGTCGGCAGTCTCTCTTGCTTTGCACAGGGTCTCCGTCTTCCTCACTCAAAAAACAAATATATAAAGGCAATGAAAAAAATAGGCCCATACGGGAGTATGTTTACAATATAATATTCAAATGACACTGCTCTCATGAGTCGCTAGTACCATCACCAGAGTCTACGGCTAGCACGCCAGAAGCGATAAACGTCGGGTCGTCTGTTTTATTGGACAGGTGAAGATCCGAAGAGTCTCGATTAATAATAGCCTCGAGCATACGGGCCGCAGTCTCTTCTCACACTTCTGAAAAAAAGAATAAAAATACGCACTTATTTTAACCGCGCCACACAATCTGAAAATGAACCGGCCCTTAAGGAATATCTACTACTCCTCGACCTTTCAGATTATTTTACAAATAATTGTTTTAATAAAATAATAAATAAGTCGATGGAAAAGTGTGTATCATATGGTAGTTGCTTGGCCGGTGCGAGTAGGACGTTGAAGTTGGAAGGGCAGTCATTTTCGACAGAAGTACAAAGGGCTCCATTGACAGCATACTTTATTTGAAAGCCACCAGATTGCTGCATGAATGTGCACTCTGATAGAGATCCTAGATTGAAGAAGGGGTCTATCCCAACCATGCGGAGCGTTTGCAAATTAATGGCGGACGCATCTCGCTTCTATTGATCGCAAGTGCGCATGCGCTTCGTTTTCGCGTGGCGAGAAGGAAGGCAGGCGGAGAGACGGAGATGCTCATAAACGAACGAGCGCTTGCACCTCCTTGCAACTCGTATTGCAAACGCGGCACATAAATCACATGGCTCCGAGTGATCGAGCAGTTGGAAACTCTCTAATTCAGGCTCTCTACACTCTGATTCCCGCTGAGTCTCGGGTTGTATCATGAACACGTCGGAAGGATTTGTGCTTCGTGCATGTGGAAGTGAGGTATGTCCTAGTCTCAGATGATGAGCTTTGCGACTTTGTCTTTATTCTGCTGCGTGTGGTAGAGTGCAAAACGCGTGCATCTTTGTTCTTGGGAGAATGAGGTTTTCCGACCCATTAGCCTTAGACCAGCACGCACAACATGGTAGTCACGTGCACTTGGCGATGAGGAAGGTCAGTCGAAAACCGATCTCACAAGCCAGTTTCTTGGCTACGCAACCTTGGCTTCAATGAACCGTGGAAACTTTTTTTGCACGTGCAAGGACCTTGCTGAAGCTCTTACCGTGCGCTGCCGCCCCTGCCGCCTGCCTCCTGTGAACTGAAGTTATGACGGGAACGCGCATGTGCCGAGCCCTTGGTGAGATAGGTCAATGCTTTTTTGGGGAAAAGTGCCGGAGAAAAAGATGCATCCGATCGTGGCTCTACCGGTTAAAAAGCAAGACGCAATTATATTACTAGTAGTTGCGCGGAGTTACGAACCATGCTGCCTTCCTCTGAAAAAATTCGTTAATGTCGACGTTGTCATAACTTTATTGCTATAGTCACTGGCAGAGTGAGAACGACAGAGCGTGTCTCTCGAACGCCCGGACTTCAGCGCGAGTTATATGAATCCCACTGCGCACTTGTTGCGCCCGCTCGCTCGAAGTGCACGAAACGTTGTCGGTCCTTGCCCGTCCACATCTTGTCAGTGACCACACATATTTGAGTTTGTGCTGTCATCGGTACATTTCATTTCTATTTTGAAGCAAGAGTTTGTCTAAGTCTACCATCATAGATGACGACATGCTCCACTGAAGTGGTTGTTGAGCCTTTCAGAAAAACTCATGAGCCTGGGAAATGTCGAATTTTAAGTGGTTAAAGGTCACGGTGACAAGATGACGTGAATATTATGTAGGTACAAAATGTCGGCAAGCTTCAAAGGTGGAAAACAGATGAATGATACATTGCAGTGATATTGATGTGTGCATTTTGTGCGCATGATTCCATGTGATTGCGTGATACCACTTCTATCTTAGTCCTGTATTGGAGTAGTACTTATAGAATTAAAAATAAATCACATCAATACATACTCGTACATAGCTCAGTAAACAGCGATTACTATATTAGAGTATATTGTGGGTCATAAAGCAATCAATCTAGCTATGATATTCGTGCAAACGTTTTCTGGCGTGTCATTTCGACACTTCTGAGCTGCGATCAAACCACAACATGAGAAGCGTCGAGGAAGATGTTGCTGTTGTGTTTTTAAAAATATAAAGTAAAAAACATTGTATTTTTGCTCTCCCCCCCCTCCCCCTCCTCTGATACACTTGGTGTGGCGTCTGTAAACGAGGTTTGTAATACACCTTTAGAACTAAAAGGCAGAGTTTGTTGAGAATTAACGCGCGGTTATTTAGAATAGAAAACACAACATAAACGGACGACGTGTCTGTTTGCTCTCAAATCTCACAGATACTTTTTTTTTCATCGAACGGCACGATTGGTTACATCACTTCAGTGGCTAAAACTTCGATTTCAGCAGCGGTGCTGCTCCCTCCACACGACGCTGTACACGTCGGGTGGAGCAACACCGGCAATGACAACTTTATTCCTCGGCCTCCTTTTTTTTTTTTCTGTCGCAGTCGAGGTTAAATTTTTATTTAGCGCGAAGGAACTTTACAATATCTCAGCTTCCGACCAATTAAACGTTTTGCCAGTAACAACTAAAAAAAAAACTACCCTCGAGTAGCATATATTGGAGTGCAGCAGTCTACCGCTGAAGAGTAAATAAAACCTCATGCGTCCTCACGCCCAAAAAAAAAATTAATTAAAATCGATTTTTTGGGATGAAATGCATGACGGCCGAGTCCTCTGTCCACGTTGGGGAATCGGAAGTCAGATAAAAAAACAGTCGCCGAATCACGATTGGTGGCAGAGTGTCTCTGCCCCGGAAATGCAGAGATACCGAAACTATAAAAAGTTGACGCTTCCGAAATCGCCTCGCACTCGAGGCTGTCAGATTACGAAGCAGTTGAAAATATCGTCTATTTCATTCCCCCTCCAACCAAAACTTTGGGTACCAATCTTTAATCTTTCTCGGGATTCTTGGTCACTCCCCTTCAATCGAGGCTTGGTCAGGACACTTCTTGGTCACCCTTCTTCACTCCCCTTCAATCGAGCTCGCTCAGGACACTGAACGAGGTTCTGAGGCTCGTTTTGGAAGATGACCTGTCTGCCAGGAATGACGACAAAATCCTGGACATGAGGCAATCCAGATTACTTGCATCCTAACGTACCGTGTCCACGCCTCTTCGGCACCCACGCCAGTGTTCGATGCCTCAGTTTTGGTCGCGAGTCGCGTGGCCGTCATAGGAAGGAGACGCGAGCGCAATGCGATAGTCACGACTAAAGGCCCGTTCACACTCTTGCAACCGAGTACGACCGAGAGAGACCAAGACTTGTTAAAACCTCTTAACATTTCTTAGGACGAGAGAACACACTGGTACTCTGGCGCCATCTATGCGGTGACCCTGGAACTGCATTTTACAAGAGCGAAGGTTTTGCGCTATTTCCGAGGTCAAATGTCCGTAATAACTATAAGAAAGGCTGGTTTATAACGTTGACAAAAGTTTTCGAGCCAAGAAAGAAAGGATAATGCTCGAGAGAAATGGAAAATCTGCCGGACCGCCAAGTTTACACTGCTACCCAATAGATGGCGCCAGTGTATCCTCTCGTTGTAAGAGGTTTTAAGGAACCAAGTTTTAAGAGGTCGCAAGAGTGTGAACGGGCCTTGAGCCACCGACATTCGTGAAGGAGCAATTCGCTGTGCACAATTCAACGGTCTGTCCTGCAAAGTGCAAGAACATTTTGTGGCAAGAAAACAATATACTTTTATCTTCAAAGGAAAAATAATAAAATATATAGTATCAAGAGCCAACATATTTGTTTCGGTAATAATAAAAATGACATGTCAACGAAGGTTTTACTTCTATTAACATACAACAAATTTTCATTCAAATATTTAGCTGCTGCCGTTAATAGGCTATCGTAAAGGACCCAATGGAGAAACTGTTGCTACAGGCCTTGGAGGAGACATCTTCTACATGATGATGGAGTCCATGAGGATGAAGTGAGTAGAAACAATCCTTTTTCCATTGTTTCATTTGCTGCGCTGCGCTATTCTGACGGAATTCTGAACAGTCACTCCGCCCAAAAAACATTACATTTTGGCACAATCTGTAGACTACATAATGAACTACATCTGCAATCTGCTGACCTCGCAAGATTAGTACCAACTAGTGTTGCCTAAGTGCTTCCCTAACATGCCAACTATACTAATTAGAGCCATAATACTTTAAGTAACCTAGTGCGTGGCGGGGGTGTCCCAAGCAATCTTATTATGAGGTACGTGGCCAATTCGTTTGTGACGTAAGCCGATATGAACACCGAAGAAAGAATCACGAAGCAAGAAGCCTAATGATAATTTGTAACGCCCTGCGTTTCTTAGGATGTCAGGGTCCAGATTTGTTTACCAGGCTATTCCGACACCTTGATGTCTATTATGTCAAATAAGCTGATTGCATAAGGGCTAATATTTTTAACGCTTGGGGTACCATTGTGAAAAAAATGGTTAACGTTCAGACGAGCCGACGCGCCTTAATCATGATGTTTAAAGTTTGAGTCCGGGAAGGAAAGTTGACGAATATATTAGAAGAGACGGGACGCTTGTCTCTCACCTTTCTTCTGTCTCTTTTAATATAATATTCAAGTTTCCTTCCAAGTCTCAGGGTTTAAACATCATGAAAGTGTACCCTTGTTTCATACGCCATGGTTGAGTAGATTTCTTTTTTATCACGTTCAATTCGAGGTCCCGTCTTCTCGAAACTTGGTGTGTTATTCTGCCGGACCTTTAATTATAAAGGTGACTGAGTGACCGAATGTGTAGAACACAAGTCAGAGTTTTGTAAACAAAATTTGAAAGCCAGAATCATTTTAGTCGGTTAATCCAGTTGTTCGGTTGCTATACAAAATCTTCCGAACGTTGCACTTGCCCACATTGTCGCGTTATATTCTTTTCAGCCATGTTATCCAGATTCCAAGAGATAGCTTTTACGCCGGGACGTTTCCCAACGGCTCCTGGGGAGGCCAGCTGGGCATGATTGCTCGAAACGTACGTACACCTTAGGTGCTCGACCTCGTGCCGGTACGTGTTCAGCCTTTCGGCTTGCTTCTCAAGATTCGTCAAAGAATAATTGGGATTTTTACTCCGTATTTTTGGAGGCGAAAAGTTATATTTATATTTTCATGTCTTTCAGTAGATTGGCGACAAGATGTGTTGATGGCACCACCTCGCGGACACTCTTTTGTGACGTAACGGGTAGGATTTAGAGAAGACAACCCGCTAAGCAATCGCAAGGAATGGTTATGTCAGTGGCCATCTGTGTCGACTGATAACCGTCTCTTTAATTTAAATTCGTGTATGATGTTCCTTTCTAGCAGCTTCTCATTACTTAATTACAACGTCTCCGAACAGCCTTTAGAATAACTATCTTTAAAATGTAAAACATGTCGAGGACACCTCAGTACTTTTTATGAATTGTGAATGCGAAAGCATGAATGTCTTTCTACCTCTTCCTTAGTTCAGTTCGTCTGGCGGTATACTGGCGTGGACGACCACGTTTCGCTACTGCCGAGGTTGCGACCGGCGGCCGAGCGCGCGCTCTCGTGAAGCGGCCCACCAATGGCTATCTGGGAGCCGTTCTGCTCAACCAATAAAAAAATAAACAATTCTTTCGCGTCTTTTTTTTTTTTTTTTTGCGGTTACAGACGCCGTTGGTTTTGCTCCATAAAATAGTTAATGCTTCTGCATTAAAAAAAATTATGATTCTTGACATGACGGCTTGCGCGGCCTGCGTAACGGCGTCTGATTCTTTTTGGATTATGTCTTTGGAGGCCCGTTTCGAAGAAATAAAACTTTATTTGAAGTCGCCAGAGTGCAGGACGGGTTGCCATGTAAGCTGCACACACGCACGCTATTCTCCTTCATGACGGCGCACACTTGTTTTGGGTAATGCGAGTTGGCCGATACCGAAGCTTCCGTTCAAGCCTGATTCACCTGTTGCTTGCGAGCGCCTGTACAGCACCATGCAGGCGAAGTCTATCGGGTTTTCTTTTGCAGTGGCACTTTGGCTCTCCCGTAATGAACGGTTAAAATATTTGCCAGATCGCCACGTGTGCTATAAAGAGAAGCTCTAATTATAATAACTTCAGAACTGGTCGGGCTTGGCCCCATGAATTAAGGCAATTGGTTAGTTTGTTGTCTTTATTTTTGGTCAAGATTTAAAATAAATTTAAAAGCTCCTACTGAGTAATGCATGACACATGTTGTAAAATGATTTAGGTAAAAAAACATAAACACAAACAAAAGACTCACACACACATAAACGGTCGCAATCCATACCAGGCGTATTTGTAATTTTCGGGATGGTGGATTGTCAAGGATTTTTAAGATATCACAGGTATCAATCGCGGAGGTGATTTGGTTCGTTTCGCGTCGACCGGGCATTCAGTTGAAATTACTTCAGGATGTAGTCACCGCCGTTTTAAGCCAGTTGTTTCGGGAAAACATTTCAGTAAGTTGTTTTAGGTAAAGATTTCAGGAACTTGTTTTCGGGGAAACATTCGTTGACTGGTTTGTAAAATGCTAAAAATTGAATAAATATGGAACTAATAAGCGATTAGTACTCACCGGACGCAGTGAAAACGGACAGGGTGCACGAAGTCGCTTTTATTCAAGAGTTTACTACAATCGCTAGAGGTTCTCAAGTTTGAATTTCTCAATTTTAACTGGCTGAAACACTCTTTTTATCACTTTCCCATTGTTCGGATCCTGAAAAGTGTACTCGGTTCACCATGGCAGGAGTTGCATTGTGGCTGGCTCTGGTGCTGCAGTGGCGCTGGGTTGTGAGCTACTGCTTGAACCGTCCATGACCTGCAGTATATAATAAATACGTAAATATTTTAATATAAATGAATAAATAAATACCGAAATACATAGATAAATAAATAAGTAAATAAAAAATATTATATTTTCATTATCAAGTGCTTTGGTAATGAGAAATGAGTAGAGTACAGCACCATCCTGAGCTTCGAAACTTGAGGGCCGCAACTGTGTGTTTATCACGCGTCGCCCGTCAAGTCTTCAAACTATGATAAAATGTCAGGCCCCAAGTATCATTAAATACAACACGAGCGGCAGATTTTTCTCTTTTATATGTAAAACGCACGAAGTTAGCTGACGAACCGAGCAATCTGCGTCGTCTGCTCGGTTAGCCTCGATCCCTTCCTGCCACGTCACAAACGATAATGACACTCGCTAGACAAGCGTCTCCTGTAGATTGCACACGCCGAAAAACACCGACATACCCCGAAAATGTAACCCCGAAACGGTTTTATCAAAATCGTCATAACCGGAAAATCCTGCATTGCATGGAGCTGTCCTTGAAGAAGAAAAACGCACCTTCATAAAAAGTAAATATTCTTTCTACAGATCCATTCTGTGTTAACATAAACACTTCATAAAATGTCTCTCAAAGGTAGGGTTCGAATCGAATCCGAACCCAAACCGAAATACAGAGCAAACCATTATTTCTGACCGAACCGGAACATGATCGTGAACGAAATTTGGCCGGTCCTCGTCCTGTCCAGTTCCTTCCTCTGTCCTTGTAAAATTCGCGCTGTTCCATTATGAACGAAATTAAACATTTGAAATTGATCCTCAACTCTACGATTCTCTAATCTAACTCACGGTTACAAGTTCATTAAAAAATCGTTTCTGTGAGAAGATGAGAGCCGCGTGTTTGGGGGGTGGGGCATGCTCGAAGCAATTAAATATTTGCGACGGTGGTGTTAAAGGCCGTCCAAACTGGACGCGTTTCCTGAAGTCGCAGCATCGGCCTGGAAGTGAGGGCTTCCTTCCGGTTCCGCTCCACTTTCGGAATCTCATTTATTTGTTTTTCGCTAGCGATATAGGCCTCTTGTTCCTCCCGCCTCTCCCCTTTCCCGCAAAAAAAAAGAAGAAAAAATTGAAAGCCGTTTACAGCTCCCTGTAACGGCGAATTAGAGCGCAGCTCTTGAGGAGGAGGAGGAAGGTACGGAGAGGAGGCTATGCCCCTCCTCCTCTCCTGCTCGCCTCCCATTTAGGGGAAAATGTTCCGCTTAATTTAGCGGTGGACGTTTTTCCCTATAAATTCTAGCGGGGAAATTTGTCCGCTAAATTTCAGCCTGGGGAAAATTTTTGCGCGAGATTTAGCGTGGGAAATATTTTTCGCTAGATTTAGTGGGGAAATTTTTCCACTAGATTTTGTGGAGAAATATTTCCGCTAAATTTAGCGGGGAAATTTACTCCATAATGCACCGCGCGATTACGCCGACGCTCGACGCCGACGCCGACGCCGCTCAAGTCGGAAACGGGCGCCTAAGACGCTGCGCTCTAAAAAAGCGAAGACGACAGCGGGATTGCGAGAAGGAAAGTTGTTGCTTTCCGTGGATGATGTCCTCATTGAAAACGTACGCGCGTGCCGAAACTGTCACGTTTTTCGAGAGGCGCGCGCGGTTTTCTTGCCGTGCGCCGCACCTGCTGTGTTCTGTTTGGAAAGCACTTTTGCCACGCCGCTTTGACTGACGAAATGGCAGCGACGTAAAATCAGCTCAGCGACAGTAATAATTAAAAAAAGAAAGAACGGATATCGCGTCTATTAGAGCATTATAGCTCCTTCCTAGCAGAGTAGCGTAGAGTTCCTGTACAGCAGGGGTGGCCAGGCTGGCCTGGCTAAGAGCCGCAAACAAAACCACGGAACTTCTAAGAGCCGCAGGGGCAAACTTATTGAATTGAATTGAACTTTATTTCAGCAACATTATGCCGAGGGACAAGGGACAAAAGCGCCAACAGAAGCTAGCTTTTGGTCAGAGTCTGATTGCATGTAGGGGGACACAAGGCTGTACGACTGTACGTATGGGGGCACAAGGCTGCCAAACGGCAAGCTGCGAGTGTGCTTATTCTGAAATCCTTTCTTTGTTTTTCTGGGAAAACGCGGAAAGGGGCGAAGGGGGGGGGGGCGGGGGGGGGGGGTTTCTTGCGAGGGATCCGCGAGCCGCACTTGGACCAGCAAAGAGCCGCATGCGGCTCGCAAGCCGTGGTTTGGCCACCCCCGCTGTATAGGCTTCCTACGGGAGCCAGAGTTGCGCGCCTGTTTACCATGTGCCGCAGCGCCGGTATTCGCCGAGAACCGATCAGTTGAGGAGCAGGATGAAATGCCGTGCAGGAAAGTAGACGTTGCTACGCTCCCCGCCGTACGTTCCCCTGCTTTTGAGGGCGCCACGCCCCTGGAACGCGCGGCGCCGCTATTCGCCGAATTCAGTCCCGTGATGAGCAGGCTCAACATGCCGAGCAGAAAAGACGGCGCAACGGGGATGAACGCGGAACTCTGGCTCCCGTAGGGAGCCAATACAGGAAGCTCTAGAGTAGCGCAATCTAGAACTCCATCTTTCGACGACTAGCGGCGAACGCCTGGGATTTCCAGCTCCGGGTCACAAAAGCACTGGGGAACGTGGGAAAATCGTTGTTTCTTCAACAGTCATGGGATGTACGGAACAACAATAGTTTTTGACATAATCAAGGAACAGTTTACAATAATTCACGCTAAGTTGTGTGCCATCTAAGAACGTACTTTTTTTATAAAATTGCCTGAGCAGCATCATGCACGAGACGACGTGGCGGCGTCACACCGTTTTCCTGACCTGCTCCGGCCAACCAATAAAGTCCATCTCCGCTGCGTAAAACAATCGTCTTCTTCAAACGCCATTGCGTTCAAAATTGCTTTCTCAAAATTTTCTCACGCATCCAGTATTATGAAAACTATTGATAAAGTGTTTGGTGCTTTTTACTAACCTCACGACAGACTAGTTTAGAGAAGTGTGAGCCTGGCGTTTATATTTTAATCACCTGTGTTGCGTTGATCTGCATGTGTTCTCCCATAGGGCGGGCGCCTCCTGGAACCCTGAGTACCACGTGGACTCGCGCCGAGCTGCTCTGTCGGCTATCGGCAAAACACGTGTCTGTCGGCAAAACACGTGGATCAAAGGATTGCGTTACTCTGCTCTGTAGTAGCTATATCGTGCTCTAGCTCTGGCTTCCACGACGTGCTGGAAATGAAGTCAGCTCCCGCCGCTTAAAAACATGCCCCGTCCAACAATATTTCATGCTACGATTCTGTGTGGATGCCTCCCCCGTGTTCCGAAACAGTAAGTGTGTCGCTAACGCTGGCCGTCGGTGATACAGCAGACGCCGCCATCTTGTCATCGCGCACCCCAATGTTGTGCCCCTGGCGCACCCCAGGATGGCGGAAACGTGAAGCGGCGCCAGCATCACTCAAAATGGCAGCGCACAGGAGTCTTTCTTTCAAACGTGAATATGAAGCAGCGGAAAAGGAGAGAGAAGCAGGTAGATCGATAGAGCATAACCTGGTGCCGGTGGTAAATGGAGGAAGGCTTCTAGCCTAGCGACAGGAGAAGGAGGGCAGCCGTCGGCAACTAGGAGAGCCCTGGTAGTTGGAGACACAACGTGGCAAGGGTCGAACCATTCTTCACTGAGAACAGACAATTTTTTCCCTTTTACTTCCGATTATGTGACATTTCTTTTGGCATAACTAAAGTTGAACTTTTTCCGTTGTATGTTTTGTAGAAGTGATGAAACTCACATCCAAAAACCTAAATCAATAAATTATATTTTCGCAAGTTGGCTTTACTGCGAGGCTTTTTAGGCTTAAAATGCTGGGGGCGGTGGCGTCGGAAGTGTCTCGGAGGTGAAGAGGTGGCGGTGTCGGTGGTGGAGAGATGAAGTGGGGAGGAGAGCGGGTTACGTGGATGTGGTGCTATTAGAAGAAATGTCTGCCCTGACCCCTCCGCTGTTTTGTTAATGACTATACGCGTGTTCTTTTTTTAAATTTGAATTAGGACTTTTCAGTCGAGATGCACAGGGTGGCACCATAAGAACGAACACATTTGGCATGCTCTTGAGAAATTCACATTCCAAACATACATACCTGAAATTAGGAACGCGAAAGCAGATTCGCGAGTTTTATTTGTCTTTTATAAAGCTGAAAACATAGGTGGTAAAATATTATAGATGGAGCAAAAATGGCTGCCGAGATTTTTTATGCCCTTTAGCGGATGTTTATTATCTGCATACTGGTTTGTGAGCTTACTTCAATGTAGTCATTGCTGATATATTTTGTTAAAAGCATAAATTACCGCTATTATCATGTTCATCGCCTGCCTCTAGTATTGGTTGTTAGCATTTATCTGTTCACCAAGCTATCCGGGAACGAGCTCAAAAACCAGCGTGTAGACGACAAACAGGCTGGTATAGAACAAAGGTAATAGACGTCCTTCGATTTCGCTTTTTTAAATATTTCACTACCTCGAGTTCAGCTCTCAAAATAGACATAAAAAGTCTTGAGAAACTACGTTCGGGTGCCCGATTTTAGGTATGTACGTTTGAATTCGAATTTCGCAATGCGTGCCAAATGTGTTCTCCTTATGGCTCGAAACCGTATATTGCTGTTTATATAAGTTTAGTATATACATTATATTATTTTTGTGTGACTAATTTTGTTTGTGTTTTTGGCTTGTCGTGTTCTTTTCATCCCAAAGAGTGTAAAGCTACAATCTTAATGGCGTTTAAACACCAGAAAACGAGATCTACAACCCTGGTGTTGTTGCTACTATTCCGGTTCACTGCTTCAGCTTTTTTTGTTTTTTACATTTGAAGTGGCTAATGTTTAATTTTTTTTTCTTCAATGGCTGACGTTGATATATTTGATAAAACCTCTTCACGATGTCGACATAGAAAGGAGAAATATCGGAATGAAAGTGTCCGCTTTGAGGAACACTTCAACCTTGATCTGCTGAGGTCAGCAATGAAAAATGCTCATGAAAATTAGCTCTTCTTTTGCCAATCTCATCTTGGAGCGAGTAGAAAAACAATGAAATCGGTACACGCACACATAGACGCACACTTTTCCCTTTAGGTTGAACTGCTTTCATTACGAGCGGAGTGATTGAAATGTTGTAGTACCTACATTTGTCTCTGTAATGGCTTTCAGAAACATCAGATACGTCTGCGAAATCGAACTTATCACGTATGATTTCCCGACGACTTCCTTCCTGGAGTCCTTAATTACTTTCAGAAATATTTTCCGATTGGACTTGAATTTAAACAATTCAATGTCGTTCTTCCGTATTACTCAGTTGCCAAGTGAGATACCTCTTCTTTATTAAATTGCTTTATTAGATGTTTCCAGTGTCCTTGTAGTGACGTACCTCGATGCTAATCTTCCAACCCCAGTAAATATATCACAATTTACGCGCACCAAAGTGAGTCTAGTTTCTCCACTTTCTCTGCAGGTGTTTTTATGCACCGGAAATTGATCATTTCTACTCAGTTAACGTAACGCTGACATGTGTAAGTATATGAAGCTGGCATCTCTTCCAAAATCACATTGCTTTAACAACAATTTCACGCACGTTTATCGAACACCTCGCCGCACCAGGAGCAAGAAGCAATAAGCTGAGACGTTTCAGTTACTTGAATTGGTCTAATATGCAGTAGATCATTTCTTTTTCTAATGTTTTACTAAATACCACTTCTAATTTTTTTTCTAGAATTCATTTCAGCTTTGACTGTTTAATTTTGAGTTTTTCGTTAACGAAAGTCTTCGTGAAGTTGTAGAGTGTCAAGTACGCATCCAGGAAGTCCTTCCTCAAGTAATTAAGGACATAATGCTCGAACACTTGAGAACGAACTTGAGCTGAACTCGCTGGCACCGGACGGAAAACGTTGCTCACCCAGGCGTGCGGAACAATTCTGCCAGAGTATGTCCGATATTTCTCATTGCAGACGGTTTTTGAATCGAGCGAGGTCTAAGATAGAGGAAAGAACCGGTTTGAACCGGTTCGCGCTTCGTATAACCGCCAAGGAAACCGATACTTCGAATGACTCAGCCGAACCGGAACTGGAACGGAAAGAAAATACAAGGCTACTAAATCGAAACCGGAAACAGATCGGAATAATAAACCGTTTTGACACCCTGCTCAAATGTCGATGTGGCATACTTTGGACTGAAGAGGTAAGTGATAAGTTTTTTGTCGAGTATACATTGTTTCCTCGTTATTTCTTCTCTTGCACAGGAATGCGACATCGCCATCAGTCCTACTTCGCCGACGTTTAAGCGATTCGAACTGGGAATCTTCTTGCCGCACTATCACTTCATTCGTGTTGCTCCATGCGGTGGGACGCGACATGAATTCAAGATGGACGTCTTTCAATTTATCACTGCACTTGATCGTTGGGTGAGTTTTTAATGCAAACCTTTGGTTTTTCTCTTTTATAATTACTTTTCTCCGGCCCTTGTTAGGCTCCGGCAGATCCCGAATCCGGCCATTAGCCAAAAAAGCTACGAGACCCCTCGCACTAGCGGAACGCAAAACGACGGTTGAAATAGAGTAATTGCACTATTTTAGCAGACTTTTGTTTTTTCCCAATTGTTAAATTTTGTTTATATTCACGTTTTAATCCTAGAAGTTAGATAATGCATATTAAGGAATGTCATTCAGCATACATTTAATAATGCAGATGCTTTCTACCATGAGTAATGGATGTTCCTTTCAGTGGTGTACGTAACAGGCACTTACAGACAACACAAAAGCGAATAAAAGGTTGTATGTCTACTGTACAAAAGGTCGTCCGCATTTTGAGACGATAAATAAGTGTAGCATTCACGTACATAATTTAGAAACATATATAAGGACGCATAATTAAAACGAAAACGATAGAGCTGTAATTTTTCCAGAAGGTACAACTTTGGCGCGTCTTGTTATTAATTATCATTTCAATAAATACCAAAGAAAATATAAAGAAAGAAGTGAATATATCCGTAACTGCTTCGCAGCAACAGGCGCTGCTAAGGGTTTGAGACGCGTACAGCAATAGTGCTAATTTATTTTGTTTCATCTCCGTTCTGTAACATATCCGATATTACAGAGATTGCAGCTCTACGTGCATTATAAAAATGAATGAAATCTGACGTCGCTAACCAGCGCGTTTAGGTGGCCAGAATCAAAAATAGCTAAGAAAGAGTTGAAGAGGTTCAATTTTTTTATTTACAAATAACTGTTTGCCTTTGCCAGAACACACAGACCCTTTGTGGGCGACGTAAATACACAAAAAAACATATAAATGTACACATTAGTGGCCATTTACATAAACAAACACTTATACACGCTCCGGTTTGTGACTGCTTTGCTCGGCTGCAACACATCATGAAACGATATAAAAATATTTAATTGCAAAGCAAGAAAATATTATCTCAGCGGAATTTTGGACGCGGCTCAGGTGTGCGATTTCTCGGCAAGATTCTACCTATCGGACATCGTAAGAATTGTTGCTGATCGGGTGTCTACACGTTTTTTCGGCAGGTGGGCGGCACTTCGCCTGCATGGCGGTCCTGTGCGATGTCTGACGGTGGTACCGTACTGGAGGAAACCGGATCGCATTTCAAGATTCTTCGACGCCCCTCTGTCCCTCGTTCGAAACATGCTCTTTGAAGGCAACGCATTTTACACAACGCCTCAAAAAAAAAAAAAAAAAAATCTCGTGCCTACTTTTTTATGTATTTTATTTTTTATACTTTGTGTAAAGAGAAGTCCAATACAATTCTCATCTCGTGCCCATGACTCTGAGGAAAAAGAAGGGCGACATTTTAAAAGTATGGAATGCTTCTTAACAGAACCCTGCAATCCCATCACGCGTGCGGAAATGGCGTGCTCCGTGATCCTGCGCTTTTTTGCGAGTGCTTGGGGCCAGCGGTGATAAAAACGCACGAAGACCACGAGCACTCGACGATGCACTTTGATGCTCTCTTGATTAGCCGCATCAGAGAGTAGCGTCGGTCACGGTTGCACTTAATGTGTGACGAGGAGCATAAACAAACCCAGAGCTAATGTGAAACACATGGCGTGGCTTGCGTTTGACGCTTGCTCGCATAATACTTCGTAATTTGGCATTCTTATCAGCCGCTGTCACATTGGCTGAGGAGTGATACTGGGCTGCTTGTCGCCCGTCAATCTCTTCTGTTTCTTAAGCTGACCGTGTACATAAGGAGAAACGAATGGCAGTCGCGATGGCCCGTGTAATGCTTTCTGAAATGCTGAAATATTTCGTTGTATTCCATTTCAGGTTCCCCGGAACCTCCGGAGACGCAGTACGGTCGCTGGACTCGGTTCCATCTGGTGGCTCGCAGTCTTGGTGGTAATGACTGGGTTCATCGGATTAATGAAGGCCAGCACCATGGTGAAGGATGAGGCTCGGTCGTGTGAACACACTCGAGGACATCGTGGCGAGACCGGACCTGGATACCTTTTGTAATGCGAGGAAGCACAATCGAAAACGTGTTTGTGGTAAGCGGTTAGTTCGGGGGTTCTTCTTCAGTCGATCGCTCTCATCAACTATAACAAAGACGTTATTAGACGAGGTGTTCTAGATTTATCGCTAAAAAGCGGTCAGTGTGCTCATATATATGGCGAAGGAACACAATATCCCAAAAACAAATGGCAGCCACCGTTATGTTCTTTACGTTCAGGGCATCCAGTTTCAGGAGCGCCCATTTATACTAGTTTAAAATACATCAAACAGTCGCTTTTGGGGCGTTAAAGAGTACGGTTGAATGCTTCGGCCCCGTGTTACAGAAAACAA
>JAZHYW010052995.1:0-30048 GCA_037355805.1 Ixodes ricinus | reverse complement strand
CAAACCCTTCGCTGGCTTTGATGTCCCCGCAAACATATCCCTCTTTAATAGCCCCACTGAGTCAATAAAATGAATGTATGTATGCATTATTATTATTATTATTATTATTAATATAACACTCCTAGCTGTTTTCGGCTCACAAGTAGTTTGTGCCAAAACAAAATAATATTGCTTTTTAGTTGCGTTATTTTGTGATTTTCATGTATCTGCATAAAACCAAACACAGAACTATACAGGCTCGACATTGCACATTCGACATTCCAAGCTCCTCCCTTCTTTCTAAACGTCCGTGTGTGTCCTAACATCAGAAACCGTCATTTTAAAGGTTAAAAACGGCACGTTGCGAATATGGGACGCACACTTCCATGCAAAGCTGTCGTGAAGTGACTCAAATCGAAAAACATGCATCTTAACAATATTGTTACCTCTTCTGGCGAAGGCTCAGCAACCGTTGCATCCGTTTTCACACACGAAACGGTGACTCCCAGAGAAAGTGAAAACGCAGTGTTATTGCATTTATATTTACAGCACACACACTTGCAGGCTTGCGCTGATGAGGCCTTAAAATTGAAACTCTCGTAGCGCGATTCATGGCTGCGCCGGCTACTACCCAACCCAGCTCGTTGTCACGCCACATTCTTCAAGCAGACACTAAAATTGCCAGTAAACGCCAAAAGCGACAACGACACAACTATCTTGTAGAATTTCACCTTATTATTAGTAATAACTGTGTCAATAGGCACTACGTGTTGTATTTAAGTTAAGACAAAAACAAAACCTTTTTTTTTTGTTAAAAAAACTAAATATCAACGTTAAGTCTGGTAACACTGTATTTTTTGCCGTATCTTTGCCGAATCTTTAGAAAAGTTCGGCAAAGTTCGGCCCATCACTAGTAAAAATGTGCGACCCGGGGGGGGGGGGGGGGGTCTGGTTTGCCCATAGGGTTTGCCCCCCACTCAAAAACAAGTTGGTACGCCACTGACCTCGACGACGTCGTAATGTTTTACGGCGACTTCGACGAGCACTTGCTACCACTCCGAGCTGTTGTCCAAGGCATACGAACCGCCGGACTTACCCAGAAGAGCCGTCAGAGTGTCGGTTCGCTTATGACGAACTGAAGTTCTAAGGTCACGTGGTTAGTAAAGAAGGCTTTCGCCCAGACCCAGAGAAGACTTGCGCCGTCGGAGAATTTCCAGCGCCGAGAGACAACAAGGGCGTACGAAGATTCCTTGGACTACGTGCCTACTATCGGCGCTTCGTTCGGGATTTCGCAAGGATTATCGCACCGCTCACAAAGCTTACGAAGGATGCCGAGAAGTTCGAATAGGCCGAAGAGCAGCAGCAGGCTTTCGACGAGCAGAAGCGACGACTGCAGTCTCCTCCTGTTCTTGGACATTTCGATCACGATGGGGAAACTGAGATTCACATGCACGCAAGTAACGCAGGACTTGGCGCGGTGCTGGTTCAAGTGGAAGAAGGCACCGAGCAATTTACCGCCTTCGCAAGTCGGACACTGTCGAAGGCGGAGAAAAACATTACTCCACGACTGAGAAGGAATGCCTTGCGATTGTCTGGGCAATCATGAAGCCACCACTCGCACTGCTGGCTTCAGGCACGTAGCCAGGATTTTGTTTCGGGGGGGGGGGGGGGGGGGGCGCGCCTTGACAAATGCTGTATGAGGGGAGGGAAAGAGGAGGTCCCAGCAAAATGAAAAATTTCGGGGGGGGGGGCCCGCCCCCCCCCCCCTTTTGGATACATGCCTGGCTGGCTTCCGAACCTCTCGGACCCGTCAGGACGCCTCGCTCGATGGAGTATCCGACTACAAGAGTTCAACATGACTGTAATCCACAAGTCAGGCCTCAAGCACAGCGACGCCGACTGCTTGCCCAGAGCCTCCGTCGAAACACCTTCCGGCAGCAGCGACGACGATGACGACGAGTGCTTCCTAGGCGCAGTGAACACCGACGGCATGGCATGACGTCAACGAGACGATCCTGAGCTGCGCTAACTAATAGATCACCTGGAAGGATGTGGAAGTACCATCCCACGTGGTTTCTCACGAGCCTTGCCTACCTTCGCCATTCAACAAGGTGTGCTCTTCAAAGAGAACCCAGGGACTCAAACCGTAACCGTAACCGAAACCGAAAACCGTTTAGGAACGAAATTTTTTCAGTAACCGTAACCGAAACGAAACCGTTATTTAAAATTTATAAAAACCGTAACCGTAACCGTAACCGAAAATCATTCACCGATAACCGGTTTTAACCGATATTAACCGAAATATAAAAATATTAGTTTTTCTCAAGTATGACCTGAAGGAGAGATCCTGAAATGCTGTGGCTATTTGACAGAGATACTCTCGGCGAGTGGTGCATCTGGTAACATATTTCCGTTCAATCTAACTTCAGGATTAAGAATACTTAGCTGGACTCAGTGGTCGAGCTTATAATAAAGAAAAGACTCTGTTTTTAAATCTGCCACACTCCTACATCGCCACATGTATTCACTACGTGTTGCCTTCAGAGTATTAACTAATACGCCTCGCAAGTGGGCTCATTTTCGTCTTCTGCGCATGAGAAGGAAGTAGCGGTGACGTCAGAACGCCGAGCCCTGATTGGCTGATCGCGGTCCCCTATCTGAGCGTCGTCTGCTCCTTTGCAACAACGTCTGCTCGCAACGTCGTCTGCGTCTGTCTTACCTTTCCTGCGACTTTCGGAAGTGCAGGTCTTTACGAGCGAGCTCGACTTCGCCTTTCAGAGAAGGCAGACGAAATAACTCGAGCGGTTCGTTGTTTTTGTCGAACAACTAGCAGACGCGCATCAAGGAGGGAAGTCAAAGTACTCACTGGCGAGGTGTCCCGAGACGCCGAGGTTTGTTTGCTAAGAACCGAGAGTGAGCGTGTTAGTGTCCGCAAGTTCCCTCCCAAATACTTTTTCCCCCCTTTCGTGTGCGGCAAGACTCCTCATTCTTTAACGGCGTCGGCGGGTTGGCGCAGTTAACGTCGTCTGCTTTACGTCTGCTAGTCAAAGCGATGGCTCCTTTACCTTTCCTGCGTCTGTCGGATATTCACCGCTTTTTCACCGGCGAGAGTCACCGTTGCCTCGGAAAACAAGGAGATGACAAGAGGAAGAGATTGACCTCTTAATCTAAAATTGAGGTCAGTGATCACAGTATAATACGGGAAGGGTTCACAAGGGTCGCGCGGGCACATTCCATTCAGCACGCCAGCCGGTCGTGGGCAGACGGTCACCGAGTCGGAGTGGCTGCTAGGCCTATCTGCCGAGTTCGCTTGGTCGGTGTCGGTGGAATCGTGGCCGTTGGAGCTTTTCCCGGGTGTTTGTGGATCCAGCGTTCTTGTTCGTCGTGGTCTGGTTCAAGTACTTTTTACTTTTTCTTGCTGCTTGAAGTCGGGACGCGAGAGAAGCGCACGTAGAAAAATAAACGTCCGTTGGTCGTCGCGACCGCGACGCTGTCGGCCATGCTGATTTGATCGTAACAAGTGCGTAGCTTCGGAGCTGTCGTAGGATTTTGTCGTAACCTGCGCAAAACTTACGAAAATTTCGGTTCGTGAATACGAATTTGTTTTTAAGTTTTGTCTTACGCATATTTTTGGCGTAAGATAGTTTCGTGAATCTGGCCTCTCCACTTGCAAAAGTCGCAGGAAAGGTAAGACAGACGCAGACGACGTTGCGAGCAGACGACGTTGCAAAGGAGCAGACGACGCTCAGATAGGGGACCGCGATCAGCCAATCAGGGCTCGGCGTTCTGACGTCACCGCTACCCCCTGCGCGAGAAGCAGACGAACTTGCCCTCCGCATAAGTTAGAATTCTCAGATGTCCATCCAACTCGGTTCTATCAAAACCACCGATGTTCCTGACATGCACTAGCCAGTTTGAATAAACGAGGTAAATTGACCATCATGCAGAGCTGGCGGAAAAGAAAAACCTGGTATTCATTTAGTCTGAAACGTGTCGCGAGCGACGATATTGAAACAACACAGAAAGAAAAAAATGTCAAAGGTTCGACATCGGCGCTTTGTATGATATATATATATATATATATATATATATATATATATAATATATATATATATATATATATACGGAAGGAACGAGGAAACGTCCGAAGGGTTTCCGAGTTTTTTTCTTTTCCTTTTCCTGCCGAGGCTCTCTTCCGAACCGAGTGGCAGCCACCGGCACTGCCACGCATCTCAGCATGACAAGAGAACAAGCCAAAAAGAAGGATGCCTCGTCGTCGAACGCGCCAACGCACTTGGCCGCCGATGACGGAGCCGCCCTCGTACAACAGACAGGGGATGCCATTTCTGCCTCCTTCGCCTCAACTTTGGGAGCTGCCCCGCTTCCATCGTCGATGCGAAGGTCGGTCTCGCCCCACACGGCCAGCAGTCTCAACAGTCCCTGTCGCAGAACTCTGAACGCGAGCTATTCGAACGTCAGCACGGTGAGCTCAAACATCTATACAGACGCGCCAAGAGATCGCTTCTATAGCATCGCAGGGGCCCTTTCCATGCTTTCCGCCGGAGGCATGGCTTCTACGGGAATCACTTCTACGAGAGCCACCAACGCGATCCGACTACCTCCGGTGGAGCCCCACCGCCCATTCCAGAAGCGAGGGTCTGTCAGGCCTACGACATTCTGCGCGACCTCGCCCAAGACACCAGAAGTTTGTCCACGAGAAATGTCCACGATATCCGTCATCTCCACCCATATCGGTTTTACTGGGGTACCATGCTCACCGAACACCAGCACCCCATTTTCGATAGACTGGAACTCTTCCACGTCGTCGCCAGAGGGCACTGGAGGACGGCTATCATATCCCAGGCGTACAGGCTCGAGTCCGAGGTTTTCAGAAAGCTTCCCGACCAACTACCCAACCAGCCTCAACGCGGACGCCGCACGTCTCGTGCTCCTGCGAACACCAGCTACCACCCAGGCACCAAGTTCAAGAGGCTCCCCCTAACTGTGAGTCTGGCAGCTACCCTGGGTCTTCAAAACCATAGAGTTATTATAATGTACGCTAGAGGTTCAACTGGCGCTAGTGTGCTGTTGCAAATTGAAGCAGACAGCAAGCAGTCGAAAATTGACTTCCGGTAATGCATTTCTATGGAAAAAAGCGAGTGAATTTCCTCTCTGCGCTCGATTATAAGAGCAAATATCACGAATAATTCGTACGTACTAGGCACATTGGAACATTTCCCAGTCACGCAGATGAAATAATTGGTCAGTTACGGCGTTTTTATTTTAAAATTGTGGCATGAAAAACGGTGTTAAAACCGCTTCGTACATGTATTTATGTGCACTGTCGGACACTGTTAGCGCGAACACGGCGTCGGCGCTTTCCAGTATGGGGGATATACGTGCCAAACGAACGAAGGACATGTGGAAAACCAAGAGAGACGGCAAGAACTACGCAGTGACACTGGATAAGTAACTCCTTGTGCTTGCAGACGATCAAAATAAATTGAAAGTCACGTAATATAGTTCGATTTTCAATAAATAAGTACTGCTTTATTCTTTCTGCTCATGAATATGTGCGAAGATGCTTGTTCCGGGTTCAAATCATCACCCGCAAGCTCCAAATCTTTGCAAATAGAGAGAAGCCAGAGAACAGGTGCCCGATAAAAACTGCCCGACATAGGAAATAATAAGAAAACACACCTTTCGTAGCCCACGTACTTTATTCTTTACGTTTCGAACGTGTTTTTTTTAACCACTCGTAAAGATACACGACGGGGTCATTTTCATATAGTGACAGGACGGGCATGTTAGCAATATATAAGCACCAACGGAATACTGGCGGACTTTGAACATACTCTACATTCCTTTCGATCGTTATTTTGCTTAGAATCGTCGCTCGTTTCTACATACCTGCCATGGAACAGAGGTTTGGGCCTGAAATATAGCGAAGTTTAACATCGTTCAGCGGTAAAAAAAAAATGCTGTAACTAAAGCCATTACACTTTCACAATATTAATAAAGGTACATCCTATCCGGTACAACCGAAATAACAAAAGTTATTCATGTTATTTTCCGGCGAAGAGACAAAATTCACGCGCGTTTTCCCATAGGAATACACAGGAAGACTGGAAAAGTAGACTGCATGCTGTCTGCTTCAATTTGCAACCGGAAGTCCCGTAGACACTAGCGCCAGCTGAGCCTCTAGCGTTTATTGTAATAATTCTATGTTCAAAACCCACCAGTGCCGTAATCGACGGCACGGTCGTCTGCTCCTGGATGTTTTCGCGGTCGAGGACGTTCTCGCCCATGCATTTTGCGAAGCTGGCGTCTCGGCTTTTTCTTGCTCGTGCTTGATGTTGGACCGAGGAATACGACCCATTGGATCCGGACTCGAGGGCCACCGCCGCCGAGCGAATCCTGGCGTGGCTCAGCAGGACCGACATTGTCATCGCGCCCCACGCCGATGACGACGCCTTCGGCACGTACGATGGCGAGGAGGTAAACCACACCAACACAAAGGAACACACTACAGACAAACAAAGCGACGTCGAAGACTCCGATTCGGACCTGGGTAGCACTGCCTACAAGTCGAAAGTGAAGGGACCTCCGCCGCCAGTCCACCCGACCCAGTAGGCACCTCAAGTCGACTGGGCAGTGTTTATTGAGGCATGTAGTTTTCACGGGCCACCCGACTTCGGCGCACTTTCCATTTGCTGCATGAAGGCTTCTTGCTTTACGGCCCGCCCACCTATCCCTGACCAGGTCCCCACGATCGATGCCGCCGAAACCAACATGTTGGCGGCATCATCGAACGCACGTGGTCTGTACTTCAACCCCGTCTTCCTCGTATCCAAGCCAGCCACCGAGTCCCGCTTTGAGACTGCGCCGCACTTACTCCTTACCTCCAGGCACCTCAGTTCCGCCTTACTCCGCTACCCCAGGCCATCGAAGTAAACCCTCTCCCGCCTGAAGCGTATATGGTGAAGCTCGACATTGCCGAAGCCTTTTACCATATCACGGTTCATCCCTCCTCCCGTAACCTGACCACATTTAGAGTAGGCCGCCGTTACTGCCGTTTTTGCCGTATGACCTTCGTAATACACCCGGCGCCGTTTTACAGGCAGCTCTTGGCAACAACCATTGCCAGGGAAATGCGCGCGCGTGGACCCTGGCCTTGGTCTCACATAGACAACTTTTTGTGCGCCCATCCCGACCCAGACAGGTTGGCGTCTACGGTGCGCCTCCTCGTGGAGGACTTGCTACGGTCGGGATTTCGCTTAAACCTAATCGACACGAGCAGAGTGCACGCGACGCATGGGTTTTCTTGGGTTCAGGCTCGAGTGTTGGCGGTAACGCGTTACAAGTAACGGCTGTTACCGGTAACGAGATGCACTTTTGGCCAACTTAGTAACGTGCTCGTTACTTTTCCAAAGAAGTAACAGGGCAACGTACTTACGTTGCTTATTTTGAGTAACGTGTAACGAAGTTACGTTACGTTACTTTACTTCCCTAAAGCTTAAAAAAATTCTATTTTAATTTTTTGTGTGTGTGTGTTTTTAAGTGCCCAGTTATAAATGCCTTAGTCCAAAAAATGCCCTGTCCTCCACTTTTCTTTGACGTCGGTGTTCTTCAGATTTTACGTCCCCTCACACCACCCTGCCACTGGTTTTCTCCCGCGGCTCGTTGACCTCGCTACCGCTGTCACCTCGGCTGGAAGGCCAAAGAGGTCCGGCCTTCGGGTGAAAAACCAAAAAGTATGAGTCATACGGTGATTATTTCTTCAATAAAAAAATGAGAAGCCGTTTACAACTCCCTGTAACGCCGAACTAGAGCGCAGCTCTTGAGGAGGAGGAAGGGTACTGAGGAGGGGTAAACTCCTCCTCCTCCTCCTCAACTCCTCATCCTACCAAATACTCCTCCTCCCTCCTCCCATCCTCCCTCCTCCCTCCTCCCCTTCCTCCTTTTTCTCCCCCTCCCTCCTTCCTCCTATCATTCCTTTTCCCCTCGTCCTCCCTCCTCCTCTCCTCCCCTCCTCCACCTCCTCCCCTCTTCCTCCTCCATCTCCTGCGCTCCTCCATCCTCCCCTTCCTTCCTCCTCCCCTTCCTCCTCTCCTCCTCCTCTCTCCCCCTCCTCGCCCTCCCCATCACCTCCTTCCCCTCCTCCTTCCTCCTCTCCCTCCTCCCCCTCCTTCCTCCTCCTTCCTCCTCCTCCCTCCCCTCCTCCTCATTCCCCTCCTCCTTCCTCCTCCCCCTCCTCCTCTCCTCCTCCTCTCCCTCCTCCCCTCCTCCTTTCCGCGCGGTGCATTATGGGATATTTCCCATGATGCACCGCGCGCTGCGTCACGCGACGCCGACGGCGACGCCGACGGCGACGCCGCTCAAGCTGGAAACGGGCGCCTAAGAGCTGCGCTCTAAAATGTAATTGAAGGCCGCCAAACCTCGGATCCATCCGAAAACGAAACCACTCTCATTGGTCCTCGCACGCTTATCAAAAGGATCTCGGGCCAATGGCGTTGGACGACGTTCCGTCGCGCAGTGATCCCTGAGGTAGCCGCATCGGCCGAACCTCTTTGTCATTCGAGCTTCGATCATGGCGGAGTTCTCTACGCTCGAGGACCTGACGCCGTTAGAGGTTGAAATTCTTCGGCGGACAGCCGACCTGGGGATGATTTCCTATGACGCCACTCCGACGTGCGATGTGGACGATAGCAGCGCTTCGGAGTCATGTTCGGGTTCCGAGGACGACGAAACGCAGACCTTTTCGGGGTCGTTTTGCGGTTTGGGCAAGTCCTAACCAAACCAACGTTTGACATCGCAGCGTTACCTCTGGTACGTGATGTCAAGCGATGTCGCCACGTTGACTTTCGCCTCGGGAGGACGGAGGGAAGGCTGGTTCAGACATGTGCAACGAGCGCGTATTTACGACTGCGTCCGTTGCAACCGGAGCGACCGGAACGACCGCTACAACAAGCGCAGCGGGTGGTCAGCACGGCGACCGCTTCTATACGCCGCCGTCAGCTGTTTCAGCGGCCCCTCTAAAAGGGGACGCACTGCTACTCAATGCCGTAACAGAATATAGACAGACAGTTTTCTATAGCTAAAAGCTTTATTATTATTTTTTCTTGATAGGCTTGCAGGCTACAGTGGATGAAAAAAAGAAAATAAAAAGATGCAGTACGCCGTCTTGGACGATCACGACTCTAATACACGACATTACAATAGTACAAATATCGCCACACGCCTTTTCTACGATTATAAAAGACAATGTAATCTTAGCAGCGATATAGCAACGTAGAAATATGATTTCGTGATCAGATAGACGTTGCGAGCGTTCAGGATTGCTAACACTAATCACTTTTCTCCGGTGATGAAAACGCGTGAAAATTCGCATCCTTTATACGGTACGCGCCAGTAATACCTTGAACTTGAGCACACGCATGAAATGCGCCAAATAAGAAATCCGGGCGATGTTCGAGGACACAAATGCTTAGAAAGCACCACTGTAGTCGAAGTAAATAAACACGACGGCACGGGCGTTTCTGCTGTCTTGAGAGTGCCGCCACGACATCGCCGCACGAGTAGGTGGATCTTCCCTTCTAGTACGTGCTGGGTTATCATAGCGACACACGACGAAAATTCACAGTCAAGGATAGCGCTTTTACGCGGAACGATGAGCTTCCACCACGCCGACCACGCCAACGATCACCACCGACGCCATGTTCGCAGAGAAGAAGCCGGCCCGCGACCGGCACGACCGGCATGCAACGCGCGCCACCAGTTCTCCTCGACCTGTGATTGGTCTGCCGCTGCGGTTGTTTCCAACGCAGCGGGGAAAGAAAGGCCGCCAAAATTTTCAAACATACGATAATTTCATTGGTCCTCGCAAGTACAGAAAAGAGTCCGCACGTATTTTATTCCTGCGTGATTAATAGGCGGTTCTGCCTTCTAAAACTGAAGATACTCATTCACTGACACTTCCTTAACGCCATCGCACCAAAAAGTAGCTTCCCCAAAAACCGCTTGAGTCCCCCTTTAAGTTCCGTGCCAACATGTTATAAATCAGCTTCATATATACTTCCGCGTTTTTTCTTGTAACTATTCGGGTGAAACCCTAAAAAGAGGTAATTAAGTTTCCGCATGGACATATTTTAGCTATGGCGCTTACGCACATATCAAACGTCGAAACAGCAAATGTATTAGTTCGTGAAAAAAGTAACGCAACAGTAACGTGCGTTACTTTTTATCAGTAACGGTAACAGTAACGCGTTCCTTTTATTTTTAGGTAACGTAGGTCGGTAACGCGTTACTTTTATTTGCAAGTAACGAGTAACGTATTTAGTTACTTTTTTCGGTAACGCCTACAACACTGCCTTCGTAATACACCCGGCGCCGTTTTACAGGCAGCTCTTGGCAACAACCATTGCCAGGGAAATGCGCGCGCCTGGACCCTGGCCTTTGGTCTCACATAGACAGCTTTTTGTGCGCCCATCCCGACTCCAGACAGGTTGGCGTCTACGGTGCGCCTCCTCGTGGAGGACTTGCTACGGTCGGGATTTCGCTTAAACCAAATCGACACGAGCAAAGTGCACGCGACGCATGGGTTTTCTTGGGTTCAGGCTCGACACAGCCGATGACATCATTTCGCACACGCCGGAACGGCTGTGAGCCATTTCTCGCGTCCTCCGCTCGCTGGAGGCGCTCCAGAGGCGGCAGGCAGAGCCGTTTATTGAGAGAGTTTGGCCATACATTGGTTTGGATAGGCGAGCATCTCGGGGCCAACCACAGGCCGCGAAACAGCCCCTAGCGGTGGTCGTGTGATCTAAATATGTGACACGACTATACTTCGTTTCACCTTATGTGCGAGCGAAGGCAAAACTGGAAGCGCGAGCACGGAAGCTCCGTGCGTTCAGGCTTTGCTCGAGCGCGCGAGCTGGGGAGAAATGCAAAAAGCGCTGGTCTCGCGCTTCTAGCTTTGGCTTCGCTCGCAGATAAAGTGAAACGAAGTATAATTTGAACCGTGCCGAGCGGAACTCCGCGTCTCAAGACGCTCGCGCACCCCACCCTTTGCACTGTTTTCTTTCAGCCAGTCTCAGGACGCTGTTCTAGCAGTGCAGACAAAGGCATGGGCACGAGCGCGTGGCTTTGGAAAGTGCCTCCTATGCACGAGGTCTCGTACAAACAAAAGCGTTTCGCTGAGCTAGGCTCACGCGCCTGTGCCTTTGTCTTCACTGCAGACATTTGTGAGATGGAGTAGAGGTCTCCTGATTGGTCGACGCTGTGTCACAAATTTAGTTTACGCTCTAAGCGTGGGGGAATCTTCGGCGCTGGCGGCGGCCTTTGCATCCGCCTATTGTCCAAACTCTCCTCATATACGGCTCTGCGGCGGGCTAGAGTGCCTTCATACACACGCGCGCTTTTGCTTGAGTGGTGACATCTCAGCCATTTTCCCGCCCAATCGTTTTTTTTTTTATGCATTTTGAAGCGCGCGCAATCTGGTGTCACTCAGCTGGAGCGCGTAGCTTTGGCTAATGCATAGGCGGCATTTTACTGCCCAAGTCACGCACTGAGTGCGCGAGAGCGTCACGCGCTTGCACATTCAGGGCAACAATGGATGTCTTCACCCTCAGAAAGACAGACATGTAGGCACCCTACGGCGGGCTAATATGGCGGGCTACATGGCATTTTACTTTTCTCTCTGTAACTCTGGGTTTTTTTCTTCTTCCTCCCTTGTTTGACAAAGTTTCAGACCAAATTTCTCTTTCACTCAACTGGCTACCCTTTCTTCTGCCTGTTTGGCCGACTTTGCCGCACTGCCGACAGCTCCCGTTTTCCCCGCTACCCAACTGCGCATGAGCAGATGCCTCCGGATTCGGTTACGGCGTAGATGTTGGGGACTGTGAGCAGGCAATAATCGCCTCTCTGCCGAGACCAATATGCCTCCGGGAAGGACTCGCCGTGCTGTGGTGGCCGTGTATTGCCGAGAAAGGAGCACTTCTGCACACGGACAACAGAGTTTTGGCTCTCGCGCTGCGCCGCGGCCATGGACGAGCTTTGCCTTGGGCTATTCCCTGTGCCATTTTTTTATTTCTTTATTTATTGACCTTTATTGAAAAACCTCAGGAAGCCGTTCGAACGTTTCCTCGATTCGTCCGCCGCCCTCTGCACGAGAAGGAAAAGATGTCTCGCACCGAGAGCGCGAGGACTCGATGACCCGCCAGCTTGCCGTCGCGTGTCAAGCGCACAACAGCAGGTCGGCGGCGCTCATAAGGTGTATCCACACGACGGACCAAATTGCTGCTTTGGTCCGCGGGCCGCGCATCACGTGATCTTACGTCACCGGTTTTCGAGGTCCGCCGGTGGTCCGCGGCCCGCGCTTCTGAGAAATGCCAAGCGACTTTCCTCGCCCGGACCTTGGCGGCGGACCGCGGCGTTTTTAGTATAATTGAAGCGCTAAGTCTGGCAACAAGCTGGCTGTTGACCGCCAACTATTGAAGACGAAGAAGACGAACCTTTTGTTGTGCGACGAAAAGAGTTGACTATGCAGACCAAGATCTTTCCTGCACATCCAGGGCTTCATCCAGCATGCCCTTTTCGGTTCACTTAAGTCCTCCTCGTCCTCAATAGTCAACGCCAGGGCCACCGCGGCCAAACATATCTTTCGTTCAACCTCATCTTGGCTCCTTACAAATAGCCTCAAAGCAGCTCGCTGCATGCGTTTGGTGGAGCTGTGAGGTCGAGGGTTAGACCGGCCCGTTCGCTCTGTCGTCTGCTCTTTGGTCCGCCGTGTGGATGCTCATTGCAGCCGGGCGGCCCGCGGGCCGCGCATCACGTGATCAATCGGTCCGCGGCTCGGTCCGTCGTGTGGATACTACCGACGGTACCCATATATCTTTATTAAGAAAAAGAAGGGAGACGACACTGGCAATAGCCCAAAGCAAAGCTCGTCCATGGCCGCGGTGCAGCGCTAGAGCCAAAGCTGTGTTGTCCGCTTGTAGAAGAGTCCCTTTCTCGCCAATGCACGCGCCCCAGAACACAGCGAGTCCTTTCCAGAGGTATATTGGCCTCGGCAGAGGCGCTATGATTGCCTGCGCATAGCCCCCTATAAGTACTCCAAAACCGACTCCGCGGAGGCATCTGCCTATGCGCTGTTGGGTAGCGGGGAAGGTGGAGCGGTGGGCAGTGCGACAAAGTCGACCAAACACGCAGAAGAAAGGGAAGTCAGTTGGGTGAAAGAGGAATTTGGTCTGAAACTCTGTCAAACATGGGACGCAGAAGGAAAAACCCAGAGCCATAAAGAGGAATTAGAAATGCCAGGTATCTCGGGGCATGTATAATATAATATAATATAATATAATATAATATAATATAATATAATATAATATAATATAATATAAGCACACCCGACAGGACAATGGGAGGCCCAGAATTCAAATCCTGGCTCCGCCATTTATTTTGGCTTTCGGCGGTTTCGTAAAACATTGATTCATTCGATGAAGTACTGTTCATTCATCTGCATATTTTCGAATATATATATATATATATATATATATATATATATATATATGTATATAATATAAATAGGTACGTCCGCACTTTATTTTCATTTTTTTGCGTCCACACGTTTTTTTAGTTTTTCTTATATATAAATGCGCCATTTTTCTAGCGTCACAGAATCAGCCAGCGAGAGACGTGCGCTTCGATAACCATAGGCAATTGCTTGGAAATAGCAAACATGACGTAGGTGTAACATGGCACAACAACGAAGACTAGGGAAAGGAACGAACAACACATGACATATTTTTGCAGCTTTCTGTGTTGTTTCTGTGTTGTTCGTTCAGCTCCTTAGTCTTCCTTCTTTTGGGCTATTGCATTTATATTATGTATGACTGTCACCAACTAGCCCAGCTCTCAATTTTATTACTTTATTGCACTTAGCAGTATTTTACTAGAGGATGGCTATAGTTCTGTTCCTTCCGTCAGTGTGGGCGAAGACTTGTCTGCATGTATTAGGTTGAAATAAACTATAGCGACGAGAAGGTGCGAATGGCTCTTCCAGAACCCAGTGGGAACTTTCTTAGGGTTATCTACAAATGCTGCCCAACAACAAAGTAGGGATATTTATTTCAATTTTTTTAAATATAGAATGCGATGATCCCCAAGTAGCGGAAGTAACATGTATGCTCGGGTATCAAACTATAGAATGTAAGTAGATGTAGTGAACAAGCGTTGGAGCTAGAAACGTGTGCAACTTTCGACCAATTAGAAGTATTAAGACGTTTCTAAGCTCCTTGAATTTCACGTTGTTGGATATGTGGGACTACTTTAAACCGTTTAATATAAAACGGCTGTCTAGCATTCCAATTAAACAAATTATTGGAAAAACCGAAATAAACCGGTTTTTAGGAACGTGTAACCGGTAACCGAAACCGTAAAAATTGAAACCGTAAAAAACCGAAACGAAACCGTTATCAACAGGAAGCGGAAACCGTAACCGTAACCGAAACCTTTATTTTTCGGTTTGAGTCCCTGAAGAGAACTTTGGGGACAACAAGTCGCCGTGGCTGCTAGCAATCCCGCCCGACCTTCGAGAGGCGATCTTTCAAGCCTGCCACGACGACCCGACGTCCGGACACTTTGGTTACAGCCGGACGCTGGCCCGTATTCGTGAGAAGTATTACTGGCCCAAGCTCCCCAAGACCGTAAACCTATACAGACAATCATGCCACGAGTGGCAGCGACGCGAAAAACCTCCGACAAGGCCGGCTGGCCTCCTGCAGCCAATTCCTCCGCCAACTGCGCCCTTCCAGCAAATTGGAATGGATCTACTTGGCCCTTTTCCAGCGTCAACGTCGGGAAAACGCTGGATAATCGTCGCCACAGATTATCCCGCGCGGTACGCCGAAACGAAAGTCCTTCCTTCAGGAACTGCTGTGGAAGTCGCCAAGTTTTTCATCGAGTCCATCGTTCTCCGGCACGGCGCTCCCGAAGTGCTGATATCAGACAGTGGATCATCGTACCTGGCCCAGCTGACGCAAGAAACCCTTCGTCTCAGCCACACCAGCGATCGCCTCACCACGGCGTACCATCCACAGACCAACGGGCTGACGGAGAGACTCAACAAGACCTCCGCCAACATGATCTCCATGTACGTCGACGTGGAGCACAACACACTGGACCAGGTGTTGCCGTACGTCACATTTGCCCACAACACGGCCGTGCAAGAGACAACCCGGGTGACACCCTTTCAACTGGTTCATGGTCGGAAAGTAACGACAATGCTGGTCGCCGATGGTACCCCACGAACCGGCTGTCGACGGAAGCGACGACGCCCAGGTGGTTGCCCAACGGGCAGAACAAGTCTTTCAGCTCGCCAGACTCCGGATCAAATCCCAACAAGGTGTCGGCACTGGCCGCCACAACCTTCGTCGTCGGGACATCCACTTCCAGCCCGGAGACAGGGTGTGGGTCTGGACACCGATTCGCCGCCGTGGTCTTAGCGAGGAACTCCTGAAACGGTATTTCGGACCCTACAAGGTACTTTGTCGATTTGGAGATCTGAACTACGAGGTGATGCCCGACGGAACAAGAACATCATCACGCCGCCCACCACGACCTGAAGTCGTCCACGTCGTGTGCCTGAAGCCGTACTATGCTCGATAGGACTGTGGATATTATGTGTTCTAAATGACTCTTTAGTTTGCGGTCATTTTTATTTGCTTTGTTTTGTTTTGCGTTGCATCAGGGCGATGCACTTTTTTAGAGTGGGAGTAATGCCACACGTGTAGCTGGGGTAGCAGGCACCGCGGCCTGTAGCCGTGACGGTTATTGTGCTTGCCTTCCACGCGAAGAGCCAGGTGTGGTGAACTGTATATAATAGACTAGCGAAATCAAGTCAACAAGGCTGTGAAAAGAAGAAATAGAAGAGGGAGTAGGAGAACACGAGAAGAAGAGAAGAAGAAGAGGAGGTGTGGAGAGATCAAGGTGGAAAAAAAGAGCAAACCTAAACCTTCTTGGAGCCGTCATCCAACCTGGGGAGACTCGGCGGAATCCCGAGACGCGAGGGCGCTTCGTAATCGGCGAACCCTTGGCACCTCAGAGCAAAAGACGGCTGCCCCGAGGAAGAAGGAAGCTGCGGGCTCTACGATCAACGACTGCACATTCCGGCCATCGCTGACCACGCCAAACACTAACTGGTGAAGTGCCTTTCGCTGCGCTACTCCGCTTGTACGCGAACTATGACTGTGATTTAATTTACCCGCGGGTCTTGTAATACCGTCAGGAGTGACTTTTCTTTCTACATATTTTTATTTGATTAAGTTCTTTTTCTTTTTCTCGTTTTTCTAATTTGGTTTAAACCGCATAACTAAAAGGTATATCAGAAATCCCCTGTCTCGTCCTTCTTGCGAGGGCAAACAGCTCTTCCGCAAGAACATTCCCACACCGGGGTTCGATTCCCGGGTGCGACGCGTCTTCTATTTTTTCTTGCAATTTTAGTAGTTTTGATAAATTTGAAAACTCTGTTGCGTGCTCGAGGTCAGAACGTTCTATACGCTGCATCGTCTACGCTGATTGTTATAGAAGCCCACGTTTGTACAAAAACGGCTCCGCGTGGCGAGCCGCAGTCGGGCAGTCAGTCTCGCCCCAGCGTTCGATCCTGCTGTTGTGCCGCCATCGACGCCCGTGACGCTCTATTGTTATGTTCTGTTATTTTCTGTTTTGGCCACAAGTTCGCCCCATTAAATGTTTAGGTTGTTTAAGTATTGGTTGCCTCATCAATTGTTATTCGTGACAATATTTGTTGTTCTTGAGTTTTCTAATTCCCAAGGCCGAAAGGCAGATATTATGATTTGGGCTATCAACATGCGTCGCGTATGTGTGATCTTCTCCATGCCCAGATAACTTCCGTACGACGAAGAACCTTTTTTCGTGTTTTATACAAGAACAATAAAAGCACCAGATATTCCTAAAGAAGTGTCTGTTTTTATTTGTTTTTATAACGAGATTCATAACCTGTCCCTTGTGATAATAATTTAGCTGGTTTGGATGCTGTTAACCTATTTTCACATTCGATATTGTAACGTAGATTAAATATTAAATAATGGCTTGAACGAAAACTTATTCAAAAGCACATTATTACTATACTCAAGTAATGTTATATCAGCTAAAATGCCTTTAAATGCAATGAGGAATTTCCAAGGTACCCATTTCAACGTCAATATTTTCAAACAGCTTTTTTTTTAATTTTCTGCATTCTTTCGATGAATTATCTGTGACATTACTGGACACTGGATTTAGATCAAACCGCGAGCGCGAACAGTGAGAGTCATACCTCATATACAAATTCAATACTATAGAAAAAGGAATAAATGAGAGTCCAGGAACACTTGCATCAATAAGAGCATTAACCTAAACTATCTTTTCATAGTGGTACTGTATTTTCGACTGGAATTAGACCACGTGATTATTCTATCACGACTCCTTTATTGTGGATCTTATCTTTTATGGAACCGTGTTGTTCCCGTGCTTTTTCTTGCACGTGTGTTTCATTAACCACAACTCACAAACGTACCCTCCCCTCCCAGCTCCGTACCCTCTCTTTTTTTTCTTTTTTTTTTGCAATTGGAAGAGGGGTTAAACATGTTTTCGCGATGTCTTGCTTTTTCGGTTTCCTTGAAACACGCGGCGCCCCAGGAGGTGACCGTCGCGGGGATGCATTGGCTCGTTGGAGGCCATTAACAAGAAGACGTCACCCGTTCGCGGCCTATTGTAGCCACTGTTGTAAGCGTTCAAGCTAGTGATGGAAAACTATCGATAAATCGACGTTCGATACTATCGATAGTTTTTCCAAAACTATCGATAGTGTCGCAGAACTATCGATAGTCGACTATCGATAGTAATATCGATAGTTTTACGATTGTCGACTATCGATAGTACTATCGATAGTGTTTCGAAAGTCGACTATCGATAGTTTTTCTATAGTTTTTCGATAGTCGAATATCGATAGCTTTTCGATAGTCGACTATCGATAGTACTATCGATAGTGTTCCGATAGTCGACTATCGAGAGTACTATCGATAGTTTTTCGATAGTCGACTATCAATAGTACTATCGAAAGTTTTTCGGTAGTCGACTATCGATAGTGTTTCGATAGTTTTTTGATAGTCGACTATAGATAGTCTTTCGATAGTTTTTCGATAGTCGACTATCGATAGTACTATCGATAGTGTTTCGATAGTCGACTATCGATAGTTTTGCAACATTATCGATAGTTTTATTACTATCGGTAGTCCGATTTTTGGCGACTATCGATAGTACTATCGATAATTTTGCATTGCTACTGGCTCCCCTAGGGAGCCTACACAGGAACTCTAAAGTAGCGCAATTTAGAACGCCGCCCTCGACGACTAGCGGCGATCACCTGGGGTTCCAACTCCGGTCACAAATGCATGGGGAACCTGGGATGATCGTTGTTTCTTGAATACTTTTGGGCTGTACGGAACGACGATAGATTTTAACGTAATACAAGAACAGTTTACAACCATTTGCGCTAAGTTGTGTGCCATTTAAGAAAGTTTTATTTTTAATTGCCTAAGCGGCATCATGCAGCAGACGACGCGGCGACGTCGCACCGTTTACGTGACCAGATCCGGCCAACATATAAAGTCCATCTCCGCTGCGTAAAACAATCGTCTGCTTCAAACGCCACTGCCTTGGAAATAGCCTTCTCAAAATTTTCACACGCATCCATTATTATGAAAACTTAGAAAAAGTGCTTAGTGCTTTACCAACTTCACGACAGACTATACTCTCTCTCGTCCTACGATGGACTAAAGGCCAAAGCCACGGGCCGCCAGGTCCAATCACGTTCCACGGTATACTATAACACACTTAACAATGATTAGGGGTGGACGAATGATGCTCGAATCCAAAAGCGCCGCATCATTTCTATAGCTTCGACGCCGCAAAGAGCCGCCTATACGTCGTGGCTTTCTTTGCGTTGTAAAATTGTTGAGTCACTCAGTGCTCTTTCGATTCGAACCACTGTCCACCCGTCCCCTGATCAGTGATCGGAGACGCGGGTACCGATACGTGCATCGAAGCGAAATACCGCACAATTTCTAAGTGGATCGTGATTGGATCTGGCGGTCCGTAGCTTTGGCATTTAGTCCATCGTATAGGTGAGACGAAGTGTGAGCTCGCCATTTAATATTTAATCAGCCGTGTTGCGTCTCTCTCCATGTGTTCGCCCATAGGGCGGGTGCCTCCTGGCACCATGAGTATTACTTGACTCGCGCCGAGCTGCTCTGTCGGCCATGTTGTCGGCAAAACACGCGGATCAAATGATTGCGTTACTCTGTCTCCGTAGGAGCTATATAGTTCTTTAGCGTCTATGTGCAACACGACTTGCTGACTGGAGAGTTGGAGCGGACGAATACAATTCTATTGTCGTTTCACCTCACGATAAGCCACAGAGGACGCTACGAGACACCGGGGCCAATCCATAGCTCGGGGAGTGTCACGTGCCCTTCCTGTTGGGCGGAGCGATGCAGGGTGCGCATAGTCGCGTGACAGAGTCCAATCCAGCGATTGGCGTGGATAGCTCGTAGCGTCTGTCGTGGTACATCGTAAGATGAAGTGAAGTACATCTGACTAAGCCAAAGGAACTGTTATGCCTTGTCTCTCAGGGTGAGTATGTGTATGCATGCGTATGTGTATGCTTCCCCAATTTCTTGCTTCTAAAAAGTTATTCATCGAGCAAATAGAAAACGAACATGACAATCAAAATTTAGAAAAAAATTAAATCAGTAAGCACTTTGGAAGTGACGGCTGTCAGCGCGACTTCGTTCTGAAATGGCGAAAACTGGAGGCTCCACGAGGCAAAGTGACGAGGAGGGCGACAGTGCGGCGCGGGCCGGTCGCCAGGTCACCAATCACCCAGAGCTCTCGCGGCTTTGGTAGGGGCTTAAATATTTTTATGTGTGAGTTTTTAGTTGGGCTTCTATTTTAGACGGCAGCTCTGAGGCGCCCGTTTCCGGCTTGAGCGGCGTCGGCGTCGCCGTCGGCGTCGGCGGGTCACGTGACCTGGGGGGTCATGTGACCCCCCCCCGGTCACCTGACCCCTCAGGTCACGTGACCCCCAGGTCACGTAATCTCTCCCCCGGAGGTCACGTGGCCCCCGTGAGGGGAGGGAGGAGAAAGGAGGGGTATACCCTCCCTTGAGTGCCTTCCCTCCTCCTCCTCAAGAGCTGCGCTCCAATTCGGCGTTACAGGGAGTTGTAAACGGCTTTTATTTTCCCCCTCTTTTTTTACCTTTCTACTTCACGGTGGTTTGATTTGAAATCAAACAAGCGTGTCCAAATAAGTATTTTGATTTGGAAAAAAAAGGTATGTGTTGGCCCGACTTCCGTACTGATCAAAAGCCGCTCTTTAAAATTTGGGGAATTGTATTTCCTTCCACAAAAATTATTTAGTGGAACAAGATCGAATACGAGATTTTGACTGCTTCATTTTGTGCCCAGCTCTGTCAATTGTTATAAATTAGAGAAAACGAAAACGCTCATAACAGGTTTTTATACTCATCTATAGAACGCTGCCTTTTTGTAGTTTAAGTTAAATTTTTGAAGTATATTTTATGGCAGAAACTTAAAAACAAACATAAGCATCGCCCCTTTGACGTTTCGGTAACATATCTGGAGCCTTGCATATTAGGACTTATAACCAATTTCGCATACTAAATGCTGTAAACCTGCCGTTTCCTACATGCACAACCGCTAGTACCATTTTAATTTATTTTCACGAGCAATTCATAGACATTTTTAACTTTCTTTAAAGACAAACTTTTGCCATATATTGAAACCTTTTTTCATTGAGAACAGACATTTTTCCCCCTTTTACTTTCGATTATGTCACATTTCTTTTGGCATAATCGGAGTTCCACTTTTACTGTTTTGTTTTCTCTAGAAGCGATGAAACTCACATCCGCAGATCTAAATCGGTAACATTATATTTTCGCAAGTTGGCTTAACTGCCAGGCTTTTTACGCTTAAAACGCAAGGGGCAGTAGCGTCGGAAGTGTTTCGGAGGTGAAGAGGTAACGGGTGTCGGTGGTGGAGAGATGAAAGGTTAGAGAGGAGCCGGTTATGTGGATGTGGCGCTATTAGAAGAAATGGCTGCCCCGACCCCTCTGTTGTTTCGTCAGTGACTACGCGTGCTCTTTTTTGAAAATTTGAATTAAGACTTTTAAGTCGAGATTCACAGGGTGGGACCGTAAGAACGAACACATTTGGCATGCGTTGAAAAATTCGCCTTCCAAACATACATATTTGAAATGAGGAACGCGAACATAGTTTCGCGAGAAGTTATATTTATCTTTTGTAAAGCTTAAGACATAGGTTGTAAAATAATATAAATAGAGCGAAAATGGCGGCCGAGATTTCCAATGCCCTGTATCGGATGTTTATTATCTGCACACTGGTTGGTGAGCTTAGTCCCATGTAGTCATTGCTGATATATTTTGTTAAAAGTATACATTACCGCTAATATCATGTTCATCGTCTGCCTCTGCTATTCGTTCTTAGCTTTTATCTGTTCAGCAAGCTGTCCGGGAACGAGCTCATAAACCAGCGTGAAGACGTCAAACAGGCTGGTATGGAGCGAAAAAAAAATACACGCCCTTCGATTTTGCTTTATTTTTATTATTTCACTACCTCGAGTTTAGCTCCAAGAACAGACATAAAAAGTCTTGTGAAACTACGTTCGCGTGCCCGGTTTCAGGTATTTACGTTTGAATTCGAATTTTGCAATGCGTGCCAAATGTGTTCTCCTTTTTGCTCGAACGCGTATATTGTTGTTTATATCAGTTAAGTGTATATATTGCTACGAGCAAGAACATAACGGGCTGCCTCGGCGCCACGGGCACGAGCCACCGGCTCGTGCCGGTGGCGGTCAGTTTCGAATTAAAAGCCGAACCGCAAACGGACGTCTGCTTGCTTGGTCCCAGAACAACGCAACAATATTAATTTTGTATCGCTGACTTTGTTTGTGTGTTTTGGCTTGTCGTGTTCTTTTCCTCCCAAAGAATGTGAAATCCAACCTTAATGGCGATTAAGCACCAGAAAACGAGATCTACAACCCTGGTGTTGTTGCTACCATTCCGGTTCACTGCTTCAGCTTCTTTTCTTTTACCTTTGAAGCGGCTTATGTCCAGTTTTTTTAATGGCTGACGTTCACATATTTAGTAAAACCTCTTCACGATGTCGACATAGAAAGTAGAAATATCGGAATGAAAGTGTCCGCTTTGAGGAACGACCTCAACCTGGATCTGCTAAGGTCAGCAATGAAAACATCTCATGAACATTAGCTCTTGTTTTGCCAATCTCATCTTGGAGCAAGTAGAAAAACAAAGAAATCGGTACACGCACACGTAGACGCACACTTTTCGCTTTGGGCTGAACTGCTTTCATTACGAGCGGAGTGATTGAAATGTTGTAGTCCCTCCATTTGTCTCTGAAATGGCTTTCAGAAACATCAGATACGTCTGCGAAATCGACCTTATCACGTATGATTTCCAGGCGACTTCCTTCCTCGAATCCTTAATTACTTTCAGGAAATATTTTCTGATTGGACTTGAGTTTAAGCAATTAGTGTCGTCCTTCCGTATTACTCAGTCGCCAAGGGAGATACCTCGACCTTCTTTAATAAATTGCTTTATTAGATGTTTCCAGTGTCCGTGTAGTGACGTACCTCGATGCTAATCTTCCAACCTTAGTAAATATATCACAATTTACGCGCACCAAAGTGAGTCTAGTTTCTCCAGCTTTCACTGCAGGTGTTTTTATGCCTCGGAAATTAATCATTTCTACTCAGTTAACGTAACGTTGACATGTGTAAGTATCTGAAACTGGCATCCCTTCCAAAATCACACTGCTTTAACAACAATTTCACGCACGTTTATCCACCACTCGCCGCATCAAGAGCAAGAAGCATTAAACTGAGAAGTTTCAGTTACTTGAATTGGTCTAATATGCAGTAGATCAATTTCTTTTTCTAATGTTTTAGTAGATACCACTTCTAGTATTTCTTCTCTAGCACTTCATTTCAGCCCTGACTGTTAAATTTTGAGTTTTTCACTAACGAAAATCTTCGTGAAGTTGTAAGTGTCAAGTACGCATCCAGGAATTCCTTCCTTAAGTATTTAAGCACATAATGCTCGAAAACAACAGTTGAGAATGAACTTGAGCTGAACTCGCTGGCACCGGACGGAAAACGTTGTTCACCCAGGCATGCGAAACAATTCTGCCAGTGTATATCAATATTTCTCATCGCAGACGGTTTTTGAATCGGGTGAGGTCTAAGATAGAGGAAAGAACCGGTTTGAACTGGTTCGCGCTTGGTAGAACCGCTAAGGAAACCGATACTTCGAATGACTCAGTGAACCGGAACTGAACGGAAACAAAATACAAGGCTACTAAATTGAAACCGGAAACAGATCGGAAGAATAACCGTTTTGACACCCTGCTCAAATGTCGATGTGGCATACTTTGGACTGAAGAGGTAAGTGATAAGTTTTTGTCGAGTATAAATTTTTTTCTCGTTATTTCTTCTCTTGCACAGGAATGCGACATCGCCATCAGTCCTACTTCGCCGACGTATAAGCGATTCGAACTGGGAACCTTCTTGCCGCACTACTACTTCATTCGTGTTGCTCCATGCGGTGGGACACGACATGAATTCAAGATGGACGTCTTTCAATTTATCACTGCACTTGATCGTTGGGTGAGTTTCTTAATGCAAACTTTGAGTTTTTCTCTTTTATAATTACTTTTTCTCCGGCCCTTGAGGCTCCGGCAGATCCCAAATCCGGCCATTAGCCAAAACGCTACGAGACTCCTGCACTAGCGGAACGTAAAACTACGGTTGAAATACAGTAATTGCCCAATTTTAGCAGACTTTTGTTTTTACCAATTGTTAAATTTTGTTTATATTCACGTTTTAATGCTAGAAGTTAGGTAATACATATTAATGAATGTCATTTAGCATACATTTAATAATGCAGATGCTTCTACCATGAGTAGTGGATGTTTCCCTTCATGATGTTATCGTAACAGAGCACATTACAGACAACACAAACGCGAATAAAAGGCTTTGTATATTTACTATTACAAAAGGTCGTCCGCATTTTTGAGACGATAAATAAAGTGTAGCAATTCACGTATAATTTAAAACATATATAAGGACACATAATTAAAACGAAAACGATAGAGCTGTAATTTCTTTAGAAGGTACAACTTTATGCTGTCTTACTGTTATCATTTCAATAAATACCAAAGAAAATAGAAAGAAAGACGTGAATATATCCGTAACTGCTTCGCAGCAACAGGCGCTGCCAAGGGTTTGAGGAACGCGTACAGCAATAGTGCTAATTTATTTTGTTTTCATCTCCGTTCTGTAACATATCCGATATTACACAGATTGCAGCTCTACGTGCATTATAAAAATGAATAAATTTGACATCGCTAACCAGTGTTAGGGGTGGTCAAGAATTAAAATAATAAGAAAGACTTGAAAAAGTTCAAATTTTTTATTTACAAATAACTGTTTGCCTTTGCCAGAACACACAGACCCTTTGTGGGCGAAGTAAATACACAAAAAATATAAAACAAATAGTGGCGATTAAAAACAAACACTTATACATGTCTTGTTTGTGATTGCTTTGCTCGGTGCAACACATCGTGAAACCATATAGAAATATTTGATTGAAAGCAAGAAAATATTATCTCAGCGAAATTTTTGACACGCCAGGTCTCTGCAGGATGCTCGCTGAGATAATATTTTCTCATGATTTCCTATCGGACATCGTAAGAATTGTTGTTGATCGCGTGTCTACACGTTTCTTTTCTACAGGTGTGGGTGGCACTTCTCGCCTGCATGGCGGTCCTGGCGATACTGATGGTGGTACCGTACTGGAGGAAACCGGATCGCATTTCAAGATTCTTCGACGCCCTTCTGTCCCTGTTCGGAAACATGCTCTTTGAAGGCAATGCATTTACACAACGCTCAAAAAAAAAAAACCTTGTGCCTACTTTTTTAATATTTATTTTATTTTATTCTTTTTGTAAAGAGAAGTCCAATACAATTTCACTCGTGCCCATGACTCTGAAGAAAACAGGTTCGACATTTTAAAAGTATGGAATGTCTTAACAGAACCCCGCAATCCCATCACGTACAGGTGAATGCATGCCCCGTGATCCTGCGCTTTTTTGTGACTGCTTGGTGCGAGCGGTGATACAAAACGCACGAAGACCACGAGCACCTCGACGATGCACTTGTGGTGCATCTTGATTGGTCGCAACAGACAGTGGCGTCGAACACGGTTGTACGTAATGTGACGAGGAGCATAACCACCCAGAGCTAATGAAACAAATGTTGTGGCTTATGTTGACGCTTCTCGCATAATAATTCGTTATTCGGCATTCTTATCAGCCGGTGTCACATTGGCTGAGGAGTGATACTCGGCTGCTTGTCGCCCGTCAAGTCCTTCGTTTCTTAAGCTGACAGTGCACACAAGGGTAACGAATGTCGCGATGGCCCGTGTAATGCTTTCTGAAAATTTAAGATATTTCGTTGTATTCATTTCAGGTTCCCCGGAACCTCCCGAGACGCAGTACGGTCGCTGGATCAGCTCCATCTGGTGGCTCGCAGTCTTGGTGGTAATGACTGGGTTCATCGGATTAATGAAGGCCAGCACCATGGTGAAGGACGAGGCCGGTCGTGTGAACACACTCGAGGACATCGTGGCGAGACCGGACCTGATCCCTTTTGTAATGCGAGGGAGCACAATCGAAAACCTGTTTGTGGTAAGCGGTTAGTTGGGGTGGTTCTTCTTCAGTCGGCGTTTCAAGAACTATAAAAAAGACATAAGTAGACGAGATTCTAGTTTTATCGCTAAAAGCGGTGAGTGTACTCATATATTGCGAAGGAACACAATATCCCCAAAACAAATGGCAGCCACCGTTATGTTCTTTAGTTCAGGGCATCCAGTTTCAGGAGCGCCTATTTATACTAGTTTAAAATACATGAAACAGTCGCTTTGGGGCGTTAAAAGTACAGTTGAATGCTTTGGCCCCGTGTTACAGAAAACAAAAACCGGCCGTCGTGTACAGCCAGCCAGTGAGGCCGCGGGGAGAAGGAGGCGGTTAAGAAATTCCGAACGAGCATTCGCAAATCAGAGTTCCGTTTAGTTGAGGGAAGGGCTGTCCACACAGGACACGCTAACTGCTGTGGACAGCATTTACTAGACGGATGCGGGTGTTTTCGCTCCCCTCCCGATTGGATTCTGAGATCGTCTATAACTCAATCTACAAGGATCCAAGAATTCTAAAACCCCAAATATACACTCATGGAAGACCGACTCTCTCGTTTAAAAATATAATCAAAGATCGTGACACGCCCCTAGGCCTTTCTGTGCCTTGGAGAGGACGCCAGGGGGCGACGTCGGAGGGCATGTTCAAACAATAATTGCTGCGTGACGTCTCCTACACCAAAATATTTGGCGTTTTTGTTCAAATATAATGCACAACGCACCTGAAAAAGCAATAATTTTAACGTTGGGAATCTCCAGGTAATTTACTATTTTAATTGGTCTAAGTTCATGGAGGTGGTGGGGACACAAGATATGACGCTCTCCTCCCCCAACCAAAAACAAAACAAAATAGTACTCAGTATTTATATTGCTGTTTTTTACTAGAACGTCTTGCCATTTATAACTGGTTATTTTATTGCCTAAAGACAAACAAATAATATGCCATCAAAAACAAGCTTCGTGAAAAGGCAGCTGAGTGCCCCTTTAAGTTATTTTCGTCCAACGTAGCGAGATTTAATTAGGATTTTCACCTACTTCATACCGTTACAATCGACTTAATTTGCTTGCAACTTTATGTTAGCGGCAGTAACTTCTCATTTGTCATTTGAAGCCGGCTGAGAGAGAATGTTATCCGGCAGCTTGTTGTGCAGGTGGGTTCGCGCGGAGAAGCTACCAGTCGCCCCTCTGCTTGCATCCTTGCCATTGTAACCGAGAAAAAACGAAAATCATGCCTCTTCTCTTAAAGCGTCGAGTTCGAACGATTATGGCGCACTTCATTTCTATTCATTTCTTTCTGTCCTCCTTCCGTCGTTGGGTCAACACGGATCAACGGAGAACAATTTTGAATTTGTTGAGTATAAGAATCTCTATTTCAGGAGTGTCTAAAAAACATGCCGAGCGGAGGAACTTGAAAAACCAAAAAGGAAAGACATAAGACATGCCGATCCTCGAAAAACATAAACTAAGTAGGTTTCAAAATGAATAAACTTTGAACAGAAAGTTTTAAGAATGAATTAATTTTTAAAAAAATGCGCCGAAGCTTGCTTGTTTCGTTTATTTAAAAAGTGTTCTCTAAAATATCTTTTTTTTTAAATAGGAAAATAAAGCTTTTTAATTTTGCTCAATTTAAAATAAAATCACCCCGATGTACTCACAATCTGACCTCAAGGCAGGAATGGCGCAAAAAAGTGCCATTCCTTGACATTTGCTCCACGCTTTGACTGCTCTTTCGAGCTGACTACAATTTCACAAGTTGTGTGCACACCAATTCAGAAGTGCAGGCACATCAGCTTAGCTGTTGTAACGTCATTTGTTAACTCGAGCATATAAAAAAAAGTCTTCTGTAGAATCAGATAGAGCCACAACGCAAGCTACGCTTAGGGTATGGACACTTATTATCTGATCGTACTGTGAGCACCGCCAATTAAAATCCACGTGCAAAGCGGACTCAATCAGCGAAATTTACAAATTAAAAATGTAACCTACTAAGTTTTTGATACCGTGCCTTGAAGCTCAGGTGATGATGCGTAGCTCGATCGCAGACCGTTTTAACGTTTCTCGAGGGCGGGAATGCGTTTCGTGCGATTCCAGATCAATCCGGATTTACCTAAATCGTAACAATGATTTTAAGCAACACGATGTATGAATTGCTGCCATTCTGAGTCGTAGCTCATTTAATGACCGTAGAAAGTAGAACAAACTATAACGGTTTTCTTTTTCAGACTCCGCTGGCTTTTCGAGACAGGCCACACCCACCAATGGGTGCAAAGCCACATGAAGACGTGGTCGCAACTGGCAGAGAAATCACAGGGCGTTGTCAGCGCCAGAAACGTGACACTGGAAGACATCGGTGCCATCTTCTTTATATGCTTAATTGGGCTCGGTTTTGCTGCGGCTGTATTCATTCTAGAATGGTTTGCGGGGTCTGCTACTCTAAGATCGAGGAGGCTTCTGCGCGAACAAGTTATTCAGCGATCACGCTTTTACCACGAAGCATGGTAGCTGAATGTCTCACAGTAAAAATGTTTTACTTCCCAGCGCCATGTGCACTATCTGCGGGGGCATAAAATAACTCTTCGATAGACTACCTTCTTGGCAGCATGAAAAAGGCAGTCAGCGTGCCCTTCAACATTTCCGCAAATAGCCTCTAAGAGAAACAGACCCTGGTTGTTTTTAGCGTCGCCTTTGACTTTATTTAAGTATTAAGAAATTGGGCCCATATATTGTGGTTCAGATTATGCATTCTTAGCTTACAGAAGTAATAATGCAAAAATCGCCATGATATATTTCAATACAAGTTCGCTGTGAATACATGCGAAAAATTCGTTTTACGATGTAGATGGGCTAATAAATGAAGAATATATTGCCTACTGTGAGATTTTTCTATTTATCGTCTTAAAATGTGTGCGTTCGATTGAACGGAATAAAATGTTTAATTTTCGATATGTTTGAAGCACCTCGGGATTTGCTCTCCTTGCCTTTGAAAACGACATTCAAAGTGTCATACCTCGTAACCGTGCGTAAAACTTTAGTTCACAATGACAAGGCCTTTAAAAAACTGATTTGTTGTATTTTTAGAAATATTCCAACATCTTACTTCACAACGCCATTCGGCGGAAATATTTTAGCTTCCTCTGTTACAGTTCGTAACAATAAGCGAGATTAGACATTGTCTAAAATGGAACACTTAACCTGGCATGGCCTCTCTGCTGCACTTTGGGTTGTAAATGCGGCAACTAATGTGACAAGGAAATACTGCTAAATATTTGAAATTTTCTATATTTTCCTTATAAATGTTTGGCTGCCTTTTCAGCGAGAAAAACATGAACGTCTAGACAAGCATTTATAAATAAATGACTCAAAATTCAAGAGAAAGTAACGACGAAATAACACAAGGATTAAGGCAAAAAGAACAAGACAAGGAGCAATCTCAACTGAAGTTCGTTTAAAAACAGAAGCATAGACAGCCATGAAGAAACGGAAAGTCATTACGCATTGCGGCGAAACGCGCATTTTAGAAATTCGTTCTTTCGTTTTAGAAATTCGTAGTAATTTGTAGATTAGGCTAAAACATGTCACTTATGCATGTTTTTATTTAGTCCTAATCTCAAAGGGGCTCAGGAATTTCCATTGACACTTTATCATTTTTAATGTGTCACTGAAGACTTTTGGTGTCACTGAAGACAAGGGTTGCATAAGCAGCTGCTACAATGAACACCAAGATGTCATGAAGGAGTTCATCTAGTGGGAGCTTCATGCTCACGAACAGGTTAGTTCACACACCTACCCGTCTGACCTACATGCGACAGCCCACACAACATAGGAATTTGGTTATCAACCTCTGTGACGCTATCAGTAAACTTATTTCGGGTGTTGAATTTAATGCTACACGGGTCTGTGCTCGACTCTGGGTTATTGATTTGGCGGCACAATCTTGCCACCTTGATAGGTGATGAAAAAACAACGGGTACATTGTAGCATTGACCTACTTTTTATTGTGGGGGAATGTGTGCATGTACGCGATGACTAAAGGCCGCAAAAATGTGTAATCGCAGTTATTTTTTTTTCCGGCTTTCGTTATTTTTGTATGCTTTCCGCCACCTCAAGCAATTCGCTCTGTGGAAAGCCCAATCTCAGCAGACGCTCAATTTGTTTCGCAAAGCTCTCTTGTGTGCTGTGTCAACGGAGCGGGCACTTTCGATATGTAT
>JAZHYW010052994.1:0-41206 GCA_037355805.1 Ixodes ricinus | reverse complement strand
AACGTTCACAACTTCACACACGACGCTGACGAGGCCGCTGTTGTCTTGCATTCCAAAATGTGCTCGAACTTCCGACCCTCGGCGTCCAGAAACCTACTCGCTTCTAGAGTTGTTCTAGTTGATTCCTCCAGCCTCATTGTCACGTGAGCCAACCCGCAGGAGTAGCTAAAAAAGGCGTTGAAGGAACGCGACGGACGACCGTTAAGGAGAAGGAGAAGAAAAAAAAAAAACAAAAAAAAACGCGACGCCGTGGCGCCTTTTTTTTTGTTTTGTTTGCGCCGCGTCAAGCGTAGAGGGAAAGGGAAAGTAAAAGAGAACGTGGATTGCAAAGAAGCCAACTGTTAAGGGGAGCCTTGCGGAGAAGCGCACTACCAGCTCAGCCTACTCATGCCGACTCTCCTTGAAGGGAGAGAGGAAGCGCTTCGGCTTTGTATCTAGGTGGTGTTGTTCAGACCGGCCAGTTCTCGATCGGCTGTTTTCGGTCGGAAAGAAAACGAATTTCGAGCCGCGAGTTGTTTTCTGGGTAGTTGTGCTTTCATATGTAATGTACTACAAATAAAAACCTTGGCGATCATAAATACCCTGTCAGTGTCCCTTTATGTTGGGTTCATTGGTAATTCATGACAGCATATTCAGCGCCAAAGACGAGGTCAAGAAAGGGACAGAAACACGGGGCCGTGTTTGTGTCCCTCTCTTTTCCTCGTCCTTTCTGTTGAATTTGCTGTCAAAAATTACCAACTAGCCGAAATATAAACCCTTGTCTTCTCTCCAGCCATATAATGTTTGGCATTTTATTTTGAAGTTAAGGTTTTTATATGTACGGTGTTTCTTGATTTCGTGCGAGGAGCAAATGTTTTCTTGCAATAGGTATGGCAAACTGTAACTACTTCGTAATTTTTCGCAGAGTCGTGATTATGCGCCACTCTCATGTTTTCAACTCCCATGTTACGTAAGTGGAAGACAAATAAAAAATCGAACAAGCACCTGGGTCTTGATTTTCCACTTTAATTGATAGTATTAATAGTAGTACTACTGTCAATAATATGAATTAAAGTGGAAAATCAAGGCCTTGACATCCCCTGATGTTCTACGTTGAACATCAGGGGGAGTTTAGAGCAGTGACTCTAGTAAAGAAATGCATTTCTTACGAAGCCCTAATAGTAAACATTATTCAAAGTGTTTTGGATTGAACATAACTGATCTAACATTTCTTTCTTTTAGCTATGAAGCGAGTCTTTCTGTTGTAAATATCGCTGTGAGGATTGTTTCACCTATCATAAGATAGTTTGTTTCAATATCATAGGTTACAGTGTGAGGTGTTAAACTTCAATGTTGGCTTTCGGAGCGCAGAAATTGGGGTATGAAACCAGGAAGGTCACTTTTATGGAGCATTTAGGGTAATTTCTTCAATTCTTTTGTGAAGTAAAACTCCAAAATTTGTTTTTTATCATAAGCATTCTCGGCGAAACAGGAACTGACGTTAATTATGCGGAGTTTTATGTGAGTACACTCAAGCCACACAGGTTCTATTGTCTATGGTTCTGAGGTTCACGTTTGCTAACGAACATACAGCGGCAGGTATTGTAGGAAACATACCCTAAGTTCAATGGAGTTGATGGAAGGTTGCCTTATTATTCTAGCAATACATTGGAAACAGGTTATTCATGTTGCTGTCAGTGACATTTTAATGCTGTGGGAATAACAGGAGTGCCGCAAGGTTATCCATGAATGCCGTGTTTTTCTTGGTTAATTTTTTGTTTGACAACCTGGTCAATCATATGAGCGGCTGGACAGGGACATTGTTGCAGTCCCAGAACATTTGGAGGCACACAGCTACTGACATACTGTTACTGTGCAGAGCCCTGGCTAACTAAAATGTGTGGGTTCCTGTTACTATTTGGGTGCATGACATAAGCTGGAATATGGAGTCAGGCAGAATATTTAATACAAACGTTTGATATACTCGCCAGACACTTTATGTTGACTCTGTCATGACACTATCTGAAAAATACATATGAAAGGGCTTGTCCTAAAATTAAGTTGCACTGCTGCCTGTTACATGTGTGCATGTGATCAAAAGAATCAAAACCTTTTACAAAGATTCTAGTCATTGGTTTGGTTTCTGTTTTAGTTTGTTTCATATTCACCTGAAACATGTCATTTATGCCCCAAGCAGTTAAACAAACATTCACCTGAGAGACGGCAAGATAGGCTCAAAGTTGGATGTGCTAGCAGAACGCAGCTTTTGGGAACCAAACGAGCTGCACAACAGAAGCATGGCAGGAACGCCAGGTCTGCTTTTCCTCCAGCATTGGGACAAAGACAACCCGGACCAGACATCCAGTAGAGCGGAGGAACGGCACGTTGGTTGACTTACATTTAAACCTAGTCCACATAAATATATACTTTGATATCACGAGGCTGATTTGTAGATATTCATCCCAACACATCACATATGTTGATGCAGTAGAATTACAAACCTAGTTCATACTTGTATATTGATGCAGCATAAAAATTCTTGAAATTTTAAATTAATGAAAATCACAGAAGTGAATTCGCGTGCCTGATGTGCTTGCAATGACTAGCTTAACTCAGCCGAACAAAACCTGAAGTTACTTTTTCATTTCGAGAAAACAAATATCCGTATATTTGTTTTCTTGTGTGGAAACACGGCAGGAGATTTATGCATGCACCGTTGCATGCTGGCACGCTACGATAGCCTGGGACCCATCTGAAAGCCCTATTACACCAAGGTCTCTCTACTTCCTATATTTTCAAAGATTTCAGAACGAATAATTAAAAATCGCCTGACTAGTTTTTTCACAAAATATAATATAATCTCCGAACAGCAGTTTGGGCTTCAAAAAATAAATCGACGGAAATGGCACTTGTAAATAATAAAGAAAATTGTTACAAACCTTGAAAATAAACAGTTTACGATCGGAATATTTCATGACTTCCGAAAAGCCTTTGATTCAATAAAACATCAAATACTACTAACAAAGCTGAACATGTATGGCGTAAGGGGCATAGCGAACGAATTAATTAATAGTTACTTGAGTTCTCGATTACAATTTACCATTTATAACGGCGTCAAGTCAGATATCCATCAAATAGCGTATGGCGTCCCACAAGGATCAATTTTAGGACCATTACTGTTTCTTATTTACATCAATGACATCGTTAATATTTTGTATCGCTCAGAAATGGTATTATTAGCAGACGACTCGAATGTATTTTACCCCATATTAACCTCCAGTATCTTGAAAGAACAGCTAATGATGGGTAGAATGATTTATCACTAGTTGCAAATCAGCTTGAATTGAATATTTAAAAAAAAAGATATATAATGTTTTAGGGCAAGAAATAAGATGCTTAATTACGACATAGATATAAAGTTTAACTCCTACAAACTGGAGAAGGTTGGATCATTAAAATTCCTCAGTGTATGGTTTCATGAAAACCTGTACTGGACAACTCATGTGTACAAGTTGTCTATAGCACTCCCCAGATCTATTGGCACAATACACAAATTAAGATATTTATTACCAACATGGCTTAAGTCCCAATTATACTATGCACTTGCTCACTCTAATTTACGTTACTGCTCATTGGTTTGGGGTACGACAACTAAAATAACCTTGAAAAACGACTAGTGCTCCAGAAAAAAGCGATTATATCTATCGAGTGTCTAATTTATAACAATCACACATCTGCTTTTAAAAAAAACAATAAAAACATTGCTTGCTTACTATACAACGGTTAATAATGCTCAACCTTACTAAAGTCTTCTTTCATTAACTCAAAATCGACACAGAGTCGTTTCACATCCAATTTCCCTTAAGAGGAACTCACTACAACTGAAGACGTGTGGATTATGCTAGAGGTCAAACACGTACGAGCTATGGTGAACAAACATTACCACAGCAAATTCCCCAACTTCAAAACATGCCTCCTTAAATTCTGGAAATAGTTAAAGGAGTGAATTCAATAGATACATTCAAAAAAAGAATAAAGAATTATATTTCGAAGCATGAATAATATATTGCATAAAAATGTGTAAACGACCTTGTTTTTTTATAGATTTTATTTGTGTTGCTGCTCTGAAACCTGTATGGGGCACGGCACCTTAGTCATGTGCTATTAAGTACCTTTTGTCCCTGCCATCCCACTTCAAAATGGCTAATAAAATAAAATGAAGATGGTTCTTGCGTTTGAGCATAATTCGTCGAAATTGACAGGATGGTACGTACAAGGTAAAAACTCTGTTCAGTTTTTTCTTTTTCATTTTACCTGGGAGCGTGTCGGGGATAGAGCTGGCTTATCTCAAGCCTTCTATATTGTTTGTAGGATAATATCTAAACTATGTAAACTAAGATCTTGTATACAGTAAGCGACATAAGATTCACGAATCGCCTAAAATTGCGAACAATATATTAATTCAACTTTTGGCCGTTTTGAATATTCAGATATTCATAATATTTGCAGCCAAGTATAAAGATATTTATCCTTAGGGCTGTCATAATAAATGATGCTTTTGAGATCTAAATGGGCTTCAGTCCTAAAAAAGCAAATACCCCGTTGTTACTCTGCTTACAACTATGCCTAATGATTTTATCTGAGCATGTAAAAATACTTCAAAAACTTCGATAATAGCGGGTTCTTGGAATAACTGACAGGAAAACGGTGACTGAGACGTTTTCAGACGTGACTGATGCTTTTGTGCCTCAGCGGATTTTCAAGTCTTCAATTTATCCCGAATGGTTTTCCAACTATTTAAAAATATGCTTGCGTAAAAAATCACATTCAAAAACTGTTTAAAAGAACTAGCAATACTTTATGGTACACTCAGCTTAGAATTCATCGTGCTAAAGGGTTCTACTCGAAAGATACGCGATCAGACCTTGACGAAATAGAGCGTAGCTTGAACCAAAGCCCAAAAAGTTTTGGAGGTTTGCGAAACAGCACAAGTACGATACTAGCTAAATTATTTGCCTACGCGACCGATCACATGACGATGGCTGTTTCCGCCCCTGTAGAGGTTGCCGATAAGTTTGCCGATGACTTTAGTGACTCTTGCTCCTCAACAAGCCGTTCAGCCTACGAATATTAAAATCAACTGCCATGACTTTTTGCCAGGTATTAGAGTAGATATCGAATAATTCGCTGTAGCTATGCAGAAACTAAAACCAAAATAATCTACTTAGGCTGACTCCATTCCATCTTTTATTATTAATAGTTGTGGTGAATTGTTTTTAGCTATATTGAAGCAGATCTTTAACCTCTCTCTTAGTTCCAGTGTTTTTCCATCGCTTGGAAGAACGCGCGTGATTGTACCCATTTTCAAAGGAGGTGACGCTTCTGTTCCTAATAACAATCGCGCCATGTTGTCTAGATTGTCTAAGGTGTCTGAACCCGTTATGCATAACCGAACTCATTATTACTTCCGCCAGAAAACTGTGTCTTGCCAGCACGGTTTTCTGACGGGACGGTCAGTTGAAACTGATTTGTGCACTTTATTGAACTTTGCACCCCGGCATTTATGAACAGAGATCAAATTTATTCTATATATTTGGTATGTCAAATGCGCTTTATAAAGTAAACCATGAGTTGTTTTTATATAAATGATTTTATATGGTTTGTTGTGCAGAGTTCTGCAAGTGGTTTCAAAGTTACCTATCATGTCGTCCCAACCGTGTTCGAATAGATAATAGTCGCTCAATAACTTTTCCCCCATTCCGGCGTTCCCCAAGGAAAACACCGGAATGGGGCCCCTTTTGTTTCTTGTCATATGTTGAACATGTATTTAGCGCCGTATGTGGAACATGCCGAGTTGTTGTTTGCAGATGACATTAAGTGTTTTACCAATGTTCATACTCTTGTCAACTGCGAAACTTTACAGAATGATGTGTCGCCCATAGTTCAGTAGTGTAAAGTGAATAGCTTGTCACTGAACCTTCTCAAAACAAATGACTTATCCCTGTGCAGACGTCCTACTGTATTACATAATGATTATGTCGTCAAATTACCTTCAATAAAACGCATCTCAGTTGTAAGAGACCTCGGCGTGAGCATAGATAATTAACAGGCGTTTTCTTCACATGTGTCCTCTATTGATGTTGGGACTGATATCTCGCATTACGAAACAATTAAAGACCCTGCCTGTATTATTCGTTTATTTTGACATCTAGTTAGGTCAAGGCTTGAATTCGGTTCTGCAGCTTAGAATTTTTTGTCAGAAACGCAGTGAACAAAAATTTAAACTGTGCAAAAACTCTTAATACGCATCGTTTACGACCGCTATCTTCAGCGCCGCTTTTATTTTGATTACAACTTTCTTCTGGATAAGTTCTTGCTGAGAATTGTCTGACAGAAGGACAGAACGCTACTTGATTTTTCTTTTTGCACAAGATAGTAAATAGAATTATAGATAATGATTCGCTTTTATCCAATGTCCATGTCTATGTTCCTTCCGGTTTGACCAGTAATCACTCTACTTCTGTGTCAATACCATATGCACATCTTCACCCTTGTCACACATCCAATCATTGTTCTATCGCTTTGACAATTTAGAAACTTTTTTGTTTACTGCAATCAATTGCAAGGGATCGCTACCTATCTGTTATTTGCGTATTATTTGTTTTGTGTTATTTTGGCGCTTACTCGTTCTTTGTGCACCAAAGTGAAAATTTTTGGGTTGTGTTTTAGCGCGCAAAAATTATGATTATTATGAGTATTATTATAATTATAAGTTAGCCCTACAAAAAAAAGTACTATATTACGCGCAATTTAGTGTTTTAAAGGGATATTATTGTGTTCGCAGTTGCTTTCCTTATGTTTAGTAATTTGCTGCTTATTTGTGTTAGTATATGGAGATGTGATCTTAATTAAGAAACCATATTTTTAATTGCACCAAGACGAGCTGCAGTGACGAAAATAGTCAATATTAATCGTCAACAGAAATTAGCACTCTGCAAAAGAAAGTCCTACTATAAACTGTCTCGACGGTTGTCTGTCTTGTATTAATGTAGCTGGCGTTAGATTTATATCTTCATCATCCGGTATAATCATTAGTCTAGGTTGTTCGAAAGGTGCCTTTTGAATCTTTTATAGTGGTTAGTTATACACAGTAATGAGCCCTGTCCTAAAGAACATGAGGGTTTGTCGTAAGGCAAACTATTACCGGAGTTATGATAACCCTAACATTTGTTCTGGCAACAAAGATGTGATTACAAACTCCCGGCGGCATAAATATACGATTACAGCCACGGTATCTAGGCAGACCAATCTTCAGACTCCCAAATTTAGAAGTGCCAGCAAGTAATGAGTAATGAAATTCCGAATGAAATGGTATGTACATCCTACCGTGACTGATTCTGTTGAAATATGCACATACAGTTTCTTAACGAGTAGTATTTTTAGAAGGATTCATCTTGACTGCGAAATGATTTAGTAAGTATTTTCGGGAATACACAAAACACAAGTATTGAAATTTCGGTGATGCAGATAATACATACTAAATATTGATATGGTTGTCGTTATGTAAGTTTACATCAAGTGCTTTACGTCGCATGCAGCGCGGAGAAACGTTCAGGAGACAAATATGCGAATTTGGTATGTTTCGAGAGATGTGATCGCTGGCAATCTATAGTAGTAAATCTTTATTGCTAGTTCATGATGATGCCAGTCGCAAGCACGTTTCTTTTTTTTTCTTTTTTACAATAAGTTTTGGAAGGGGCATTGTCGTAAAGTACATCACAAAGAACAGTGAAGTTCCTGGAGGCAGGTTTTGTATTTAGCGTAAGAAAACGTTGGATCCCACTCCAGGGTACGGCCTGTTCTCTTCCTCGGGGGATTCCTTGCCCTGATAGATGAGAGAATCAAGAACGATTTTATATCGGTAAACGGCATGACCTGTTCATCAATGCTGGCAGTTGGTGTCCTTGGTAGTTTCGAGCATGTTGGATGAACATCGCTCAGTCTCGATCTGACTTTCGATAACCGATCATTCTTTTTCATCATCAAAAACATCCGAAACATTAACTGCTTTCGGGTTGCTCCTCAATGCTAAATGCACAACACCTTGTGATGACATCGGCGAATGCAGGAACTCTGGTTTTATAAGCCAAGTACAGACGCATTTTCGGGTAACTTAAATGGCTCATGATGAATGCAGCTCCAACAAAATTGTCCGTCTCAACACATGAGGTGCTCGGGAGCTTACCCTTTACCTGACAGATGCATTTTCGGGTAGCTTAAATGGCTCATCATGAATGCATCTCCAACAAAATGTTCGTCTCAACAGAAGAGGTGCTCGGGAGCTTACCCTGTACCTGGTGGGACGAAATGGCAGTCAATTTCTTCAAATCGTCATGGCACCCTGTGGCAAGTCTAGAGCAGAATAATAACTTTGCCGCCGATTTTTCCGAAGCTCTGGGTAGGCGTCCAGTACGCTTGGAAAGGGGCGAATTTTAAACTGAAATTAGCTTTCTAACTTCCAGAGTGTTTGTCGGCAGTCTCTCTTGCTTTGCACAGGGTCTCCGTCTTCCTCACTCAAAAAACAAATATATAAAGGCAATGAAAAAAATAGGCCCATACGGGAGTATGTTTACAATATAATATTCAAATGACACTGCTCTCATGAGTCGCTAGTACCATCACCAGAGTCTACGGCTAGCACGCCAGAAGCGATAAACGTCGGGTCGTCTGTTTTATTGGACAGGTGAAGATCCGAAGAGTCTCGATTAATAATAGCCTCGAGCATACGGGCCGCAGTCTCTTCTCACACTTCTGAAAAAAAGAATAAAAATACGCACTTATTTTAACCGCGCCACACAATCTGAAAATGAACCGGCCCTTAAGGAATATCTACTACTCCTCGACCTTTCAGATTATTTTACAAATAATTGTTTTAATAAAATAATAAATAAGTCGATGGAAAAGTGTGTATCATATGGTAGTTGCTTGGCCGGTGCGAGTAGGACGTTGAAGTTGGAAGGGCAGTCATTTTCGACAGAAGTACAAAGGGCTCCATTGACAGCATACTTTATTTGAAAGCCACCAGATTGCTGCATGAATGTGCACTCTGATAGAGATCCTAGATTGAAGAAGGGGTCTATCCCAACCATGCGGAGCGTTTGCAAATTAATGGCGGACGCATCTCGCTTCTATTGATCGCAAGTGCGCATGCGCTTCGTTTTCGCGTGGCGAGAAGGAAGGCAGGCGGAGAGACGGAGATGCTCATAAACGAACGAGCGCTTGCACCTCCTTGCAACTCGTATTGCAAACGCGGCACATAAATCACATGGCTCCGAGTGATCGAGCAGTTGGAAACTCTCTAATTCAGGCTCTCTACACTCTGATTCCCGCTGAGTCTCGGGTTGTATCATGAACACGTCGGAAGGATTTGTGCTTCGTGCATGTGGAAGTGAGGTATGTCTTAGTCTCAGATGATGAGCTTTGCGACTTTGTCTTTATTCTGCTGCGTGTGGTAGAGTGCAAAACGCGTGCATCTTTGTTCTTGGGAGAATGAGGTTTTCCGACCCATTAGCCTTAGACCAGCACGCACAACATGGTAGTCACGTGCACTTGGCGATGAGGAAGGTCAGTCGAAAACCGATCTCACAAGCCAGTTTCTTGGCTACGCAACCTTGGCTTCAATGAACCGTGGAAACTTTTTTTGCACGTGCAAGGACCTTGCTGAAGCTCTTACCGTGCGCTGCCGCCCCTGCCGCCTGCCTCCTGTGAACTGAAGTTATGACGGGAACGCGCATGTGCCCAGCCCTTGGTGAGATAGGTCAATCCTTTTTTGGGGAAAAGTGCCGGAGAAAAAGATGCATCAGATCGTGGCTCTACCGGTTAAAAAGCAAGACGCAATTATATTACTAGTAGTTGCGCGGAGTTACGAACCATGCTGCCTTCCTCTGAAAAAATTCGTTAATGTCGACGTTGTCATAACTTTATTGCTATAGTCACTGGCAGAGTGAGAACGACAGAGCGTGTCTCTCGAACGCCCGGACTTCAGCGCGAGTTATATGAATCTCACTGCGCATTTGTTGCGCCCGCTCGCTCGAAGTGCACGAAACGTTGTCGATCCTTGCCCGTCCACATCTTGTCAGTGACCACACATATTTGAGTTTGTGCTGTCATCGGTACATTTCATTTCTATTTTGAAGCAAGAGTTTGTCTAAGTCTACCATCATAGATGACGACATGCTCCACTGAAGTGGTTGTTGAGCCTTTCAGAAAAACTCATGAGCCTGGGAAATGTCGAATTTTAAGTGGTTAAAGGTCACGGTGACAAGATGACGTGAATATTATGTAGGTACAAAATGTCGGCAAGCTTCAAAGGTGGAAAACAGATGAATGATACATTGCAGTGATATTGATGTGTGCATTTTGTGCGCATGATTCCATGTGATTGCGTGATACCACTTCTATCTTAGTCCTGTATTGGAGTAGTACTTATAGAATTAAAAATAAATCACATCAATACATACTCGTACATAGCTCAGTAAACAGCGATTACTATATTAGAGTATATTGTGGGTCATAAAGCAATCAATCTAGCTATGATATTCGTGCAAACGTTTTCTGGCGTGTCATTTCGACACTTCTGAGCTGCGATCAAACCACAACATGAGAAGCGTCGAGGAAGATGTTGCTGTTGTGTTTTTAAAAATATAAAGTAAAAAACATTGTATTTTTGCTCTCCCCCCCCCTCCCCCTCCTCTGATACACTTGGTGTGGCGTCTGTAAACGAGGTTTGTAATACACCTTTAGAACTAAAAGGCAGAGTTTGTTGAGAATTAACGCGCGGTTATTTAGAATAGAAAACACAACATAAACGGACGACGTGTCTGTTTGCTCTCAAATCTCACAGATACTTTTTTTTCATCGAACGGCACGATTGGTTACATCACTTCAGTGGCTAAAACTTCGATTTCAGCAGCGGTGCTGCTCCCTCCACACGACGCTGTACACGTCGGGTGGAGCAACACCGGCAATGACAACTTTATTCCTCGGCCTCCTTTTTTTTTTTTCTGTCGCAGTCGAGGTTAAATTTTTATTTAGCGCGAAGGAACTTTACAATATCTCAGCTTCCGACCAATTAAACGTTTTGCCAGTAACAACTAAAAAAAAAACTACCCTCGAGTAGCATATATTGGAGTGCAGCAGTCTACCGCTGAAGAGTAAATAAAACCTCATGCGTCCTCACGCCCAAAAAAAAAATTAATTAAAATCGATTTTTTGGGATGGAATGCATTACGGCCGAGTCCTCTGTCCACGTTGGGGAATCGGAAGTCAGATAAAAAAACAGTCGCCGAATCACGATTGGTGGCAGAGTGTCTCTGCCCCGGAAATGCAGAGATACCGAAACTATAAAAAGTTGACGCTTCCGAAATCGCCTCGCTCTTGAGGCTGTCAGATTACGAAGCAGTTGAAAATATCGTCTATTTCATTCCCCCTCCAACCAAAACTTTGGGTACCAATCTTTAATCTTTCTCGGGATTCTTGGTCACTCCCCTTCAATCGAGGCTTGGTCAGGACACTTCTTGGTCACCCTTCTTCACTCCCCTTCAATCGAGCTCGCTCAGGACACTGAACGAGGTTCTGAGGCTCGTTTTGGAAGACGACCTGTCTGCCAGGAATGACGACAAAATCCTGGACATGAGGCAATCCAGAGTACTTGCATCCTAACGTACCGTGTCCACGCCTCTTCGGCACCCACGCCAGTGTTCGATGCCTCAGTTTTGGTCGCGAGTCGCGTGGCCGTCATAGGAAGGAGACGCGAGCGCAATGCGATAGTCACGACTAAAGGCCCGTTCACACTCTTGCAACCGAGTACGACCGAGAGAGACCAAGACTTGTTAAAACCTCTTAACATTTCTTAGGACGAGAGAACACACTGGTACTCTGGCGCCATCTATGCGGTGACCCTGGAACTGCATTTTACAAGAGCGAAGGTTTTGCGCTATTTCCGAGGTCAAATGTCCGTAATAACTATAAGAAAGGCTGGTTTATAACGTTGACAAAAGTTTTCGAGCCAAGAAAGAAAGGATAATGCTCGAGAGAAATGGAAAATCTGCCGGACCGCCAAGTTTACACTGCTACCCAATAGATGGCGCCAGTGTATCCTCTCGTTGTAAGAGGTTTTAAGGAACCAAGTTTTAAGAGGTCGCAAGAGTGTGAACGGGCCTTGAGCCACCGACATTCGTGAAGGAGCAATTCGCTGTGCACAATTCAACGGTCTGTCCTGCAAAGTGCAAGAACATTTTGTGGCAAGAAAACAATATACTTTTATCTTCAAAGGAAAAATAATAAAATATATAGTATCAAGAGCCAACATATTTGTTTCGGTAATAATAAAAATGACATGTCAACGAAGGTTTTACTTCTATTAACATACAACAAATTTTCATTCAAATATTTAGCTGCTGCCGTTAATAGGCTATCGTAAAGGACCCAATGGAGAAACTGTTGCTACAGGCCTTGGAGGAGACATCTTCTACATGATGATGGAGTCCATGAGGATGAAGTGAGTAGAAACAATTCTTTTTCCATTGTTTCATTTGCTGCGCTGCGCTATTCTGACGGAATTCTGAACAGTCACTCCGCCCAAAAAACATTACATTTTGGCACAATCTGTAGACTACATAATGAACTACATCTGCAATCTGCTGACCTCGCAAGATTAGTACCAACTAGTGTTGCCTAAGTGCTTCCCTAACATGCCAACTATACTAATTAGAGCCATAATACTTTAAGTAACCTAGTGCGTGGCGGGGTGTCCCAAGCAATCTTATTATGAGTACGTGGCCAATTCGTTTGTGACGTAAGCCGATATGAACACCGAAGAAAGAATCACGAAGCAAGAAGCCTAATGATAATTTGTAACGCCCTGCGTTTCTTAGGATGTCAGGGTCCAGATTTTTTACCAGGCTATTCCGACACCTTGATGTCTATTATGTCAAATAAGCTGATTGCATAAGGGCTAATATTTTTAACGCTTGGGGTACCATTGTGAAAAAAATGGTTAACGTTCAGACGAGCCGACGCGCCTTAATCATGATGTTTAAAGTTTGAGTCCGGGAAGGAAAGTTGACGAATATATTAGAAGAGACGGGACGCTTGTCTCTCACCTTTCTTCTGTCTCTTTTAATATAATATTCAAGTTTCCTTCCAAGTCTCAGGGTTTAAACATCATGAAAGTGTACCCTTGTTTCATACGCCATGGTTGAGTAGATTTCTTTTTTATCACGTTCAATTCAAGGTCCCGTCTTCTCGAAACTTGGTGTGTTATTCTGCCGGACCTTTAATTATAAAGGTGACTGAGTGACCGAATGTGTAGAACACAAGTCAGAGTTTTGTAAACAAAATTTGAAAGCCAGAATCATTTTAGTCGGTTAATCCAGTTGTTCGGTTGCTATACAAAATCTTCCGAACGTTGCACTTGCCCACATTGTCGCGTTATATTCTTTTCAGCCATGTTATCCAGATTCCAAGAGATAGCTTTTACGCCGGGACGTTTCCCAACGGCTCCTGGGGAGGCCAGCTGGGCATGATTGCTCGAAACGTACGTACACCTTAGGTGCTCGACCTCGTGCCGGTACGTGTTCAGCCTTTCGGCTTGCTTCTCAAGATTCGTCAAAGAATAATTGGGATTTTTACTCCGTATTTTTGGAGGCGAAAAGTTATATTTATATTTTCATGTCTTTCAGTAGATTGGCGACAAGATGTGTTGATGGCACCACCTCGCGGACACTCTTTTGTGACGTAACGGGTAGGATTTAGAGAAGACAACCCGCTAAGCAATCGCAAGGAATGGTTATGTCAGTGGCCATCTGTGTCGACTGATAACCGTCTCTTTAATTTAAATTCGTGTATGATGTTCCTTTCTAGCAGCTTCTCATTACTTAATTACAACGTCTCCGAACAGCCTTTAGAATAACTATCTTTAAAATGTAAAACATGTCGAGGACACCTCAGTACTTTTTATGAATTGTGAATGCGAAAGCATGAATGTCTTTCTACCTCTTCCTTAGTTCAGTTCGTCTGCGGTATACTGGCGTGGACGACCACGTTTCGCTACTGCCGAGGTTGCGACCGGCGGCCGAGCGCGCGCTCTCGTGAAGCGGCCCACCAATGGCTATCTGGGAGCCGTTCTGCTCAACCAATAAAAAAATAAACAATTCTTTCGCGTCTTTTTTTTTTTTTTTTTGCGGTTACAGACGCCGTTGGTTTTGCTCCATAAAATAGTTAATGCTTCTGCATTAAAAAAAATTATGATTCTTGACATGACGGCTTGCGCGGCCTGCGTAACGGCGTCTGATTCTTTTTGGATTATGTCTTTGGAGGCCCGTTTCGAAGAAATAAAACTTTATTTGAAGTCGCCAGAGTGCAGGACGGGTTGCCATGTAAGCTGCACACACGCACGCTATTCTCCTTCATGACGGCGCACACTTGTTTTGGGTAATGCGAGTTGGCCGATACCGAAGCTTCCGTTCAAGCCTGATTCACCTGTTGCTTGCGAGCGCCTGTACAGCACCATGCAGGCGAAGTCTATGGTTTTCTTTTGCAGTGGCACTTTGGCTCTCCCGTAATGAACGGTTAAAATATTTGCCAGATCGCCACGTGTGCTATAAAGAGAAGCTCTAATTATAATAACTTCAGAACTGGTCGGGCTTGGCCCCATGAATTAAGGCAATTGGTTAGTTTGTTGTCTTTATTTTTGGTCAAGATTTAAAATAAATTTAAAAGCTCCTACTGAGTAATGCATGACACATGTTGTAAAATGATTTAGGTAAAAAAACATAAACACAAACAAAAGACTCACACACACATAAACGGTCGCAATCCATACCAGGCGTATTTGTAATTTTCGGGATGGTGGATTGTCAAGGATTTTTAAGATATCACAGGTATCAATCGCGGAGGCGATTTGGTTCGTTTCGCGTCGACCGGGCATTCAGTTGAAATTACTTCAGAATGTAGTCACCGCCGTTTTAAGCAAGTTGTTTCGGGAAAACATTTCAGTAAGTTGTTTTAGGTAAAGATTTCAGGAACTTGTTTTCGGGGAAACATTCGTTGACTGGTTTGTAAAATGCTAAAAATTGAATAAATATGGAACTAATAAGCGATTAGTACTCACCGGACGCAGTGAAAACGGACAGGGTGCACGAAGTCGCTTTTATTCAAGAGTTTACTACAATCGCTAGAGGTTCTCAAGTTTGAATTTCTCAATTTTAACTGGCTGAAACACTCTTTTATCACTTTCCCATTGTTCGGATCATGAAAAGTGTACTCGGTTCACCATGGCAGGAGTTGCATTGTGGCTGGCTCTGGTGCTGCAGTGGCGCTGGGTCGGAGCTACTGCTTGAACCGTCCATGACCTGCAGTATGTAATAAATACGTAAATATTTTAATATAAATTAATAAATAAATACCGAAATACATAGATAAATAAATAAGTAAATAAAAATATTATATTTTCATTATCAAGTGCTTTGGTAATGAGAAAAAGTAGAGTACAGCACCATCCCGAGCTTCGAAACTTGAGGGCCGCAACTGTTTGTTTATCACGCGTCGCCTGTCAAGTCTTCAAACTATGATAAAATGTCAGGCCCCAAGTATCATTAAATACAACACGAGCGGCAGATTTTTCTCTTTTACATGTAAAACGCACGAAGTTAGCTGACGAACCGAGCAATCTGCGTCGTCTGCTCGGTTAGCTCGATCCCCTACCTGCCACGTCACAAACGATAATGACACTCGCTAGACAAGCGTCTCCTGTAGATTGCAGACGCCGAAAACACCGACATACCCCGAAATATGAACCCCCGAAACGGTTTTATCAAAATCGTCATAACCGGAAAATCCTGTATTGCATGGAGCTGTCCTTGAATAAGAAAAACGCACCTTCATAGAAAGTAAATATTCTTTCTACAGATCCATTCTGTGTTAACATAAACTCTTCATAAAATGTCTCTCAAAGGTAGGGTTCGAATCGAATCCGAACCCAAACCGAAATACAGAGCAAACCATTATTTCTGATCCGAACCGGAACATGATCGTGAATGAAATTTGGCCGGTCCTCGTCCTGTCCAGTTCCTTCCTCTGTCCTTGTAAAATTCGCGCTGTTCCATTATGAACGAAATTAAACATTTGAAATTGATCCTGAACTCTACGATTTTCTAATCTAACTCACGGTTACAAGTTCATTAAAAAATCGTTCTGTGCGAGAAGATGAGAGCCGCGTGTTTGGGGGGTGGGGGCTGCTCGAAGCAATTAAATATTTGCGACGGTGGCGTTAAAGGCTGTCCAAACTGAACGCGTTTCCTGAAGTCACAGCATCGGCCTGGAAGTGAAGGCTTCCTTCCTGTTCCGCTCCACTATAGGAAGCTTATTTATTCGTATTTCGCTAGCGATATAGGCTCTTCCCCCTTGCCGCGTCAGGCCTCCCCTCCCCCTTCCCGCAAAAAAGTAGAAGAAATTGAAAGCCGTTTACAGCTCCCTGTACGGCGAATTGGAGCGCAGCTCTTGAGGAGGAGGGGAAGGTACGGAGAGGAGGCTATGCCCCTCCTCCTCTCCTGCTCGCCTCCCATTTAGGTGAAAATGTTCCGCTTGATTTAGCAGGAGACTTTTTCCTATACGCCTCACAAGTGGGCTCATTTTCGTCTTCTGCGCATGAGAAAGGAAGTAGCGCTGACGTCAGAACGCCGAGCCCTGATTGGCTGATCGCGGTCCCCTATCTGAGCGTCGTCTGCCGCATTGCAACAACGTCTGCTCGCAACGTCATCTGCGTCTGTCTTACCTTTCCTGCGACTTTCGGAAGTGCAGGTCTTTACGAGCGAGCTCGACTTCGCCTTTCAGAGAAGGCAGACGAAATAATCTCCGAGCGGTTCTTTGTTTTTGTCGAACAACTAGCAGACCGCGCATCAAGGAGGGAAGTCAAAGTACTCACTGGCGAGGTGTCCCGAGACGCCGAGGTTTGTTTGCTAAGAACCGAGAGTGAGCGTGTTAGTGTCCGCAAGTTCCCTCCCAAATACTTTTCCCCCTTCGTGTGCGGCAAGACTCCTCATTCTTTAACGGCGTCGGCGGGTTGGCGCAGTTAACGTCGTCTGCTTTACGTCTGCTAGTCAAAGCGATGGCTCTTTTACCTTTCCTGCGTCTGTCGGATATTCACCGCTTTTTCACCGGCGAGAGTCACCGTTGCCTCGGAAAACAAGGAGATGACAAGAGGAAGAGATTGACCTTTTAATCTAAAATTGAGGTCAGTGATCACAGTATAATACGGGAAGGGTTCACAAGGGTCGCGCGGGCACATTCCATTCAGCACGCCAGCCGGTCGTGGCAGACGGTCACCGAGTCGGAGTGGCTGCTAGGCCTATCTGCCGAGTTCGCTTGGTCGGTGTCGGTGGAATCGTGGCCGTTGGAGCTTTTCCCGGGTGTTTGTGGACCCAGCGTTCTTGTTCGTCGTGGTCTGGTTCAAGTACTTTTTACTTTTTCTTGCTGCTTGAAGTCGGGACGCGAGAGAAGCGCACGTAGAAAAATAAACGTCCGTTGGTCGTCGCACCGTGACGCTGTCGGCCATGCTGATTTGATCGTAACACGTGCGTAGCTTCGAGCTGTCGTAGGATTTTGTCGTAACCTGCGCAAAACTTACGAAAATTTCGGTTCGTGAATACGAATTTGTTTTTAAGCTTTGTCTTACGCATATTTTCGGCGTAAGATAGTTTCGTGAATCTGGCCTCTCCACTTGCAAAAAGTCGCAGGAAAGGTCAGACAGTCGCAGACGACGTTGCGAGCAGACGACGCTGCAAAGGAGCAGACGACGCTCAGATAGGGGACCGCGATCAGCCAATCGGGGCTCGACGTTCTGACGTCACCGCTACCCCTGCGCGAGAAGCAGACGAACTTGCCCTCCGCATAGATTTAGCAGGGAAATTTGTCCGCTAAATTTAGCGGGAAAATTTTTGCGCTCAATCTTAGCGGGAAATTTTTTCCGCTAGATTTAGCGGGGAATTTTTTTCCGCTGGATTTGCGGCAAATTTTTCCGCTAGATTTAGCGGGGAAATATTTCCGCTGAATTTAGCGGGGAAAGTTTTTGCGCTAGATTTAGCGGGGAAATTTTTTTCCGCTAGATTTAGTGGGGAAATTTTTCCGCCAGATTTTGCGGGGAAATACTTCCGCTAAATTTAGCGGGGAAATTTACCCATAATGCACCGCGCGGTTACGCCGACGCCGACGGCGACGCCGAGACCGCTCAAATCGTAAACGGGCGCCTGAGAGCTGCGCTCAAAAAGGCGGGAGACGACAGCGGGATTGCGAGAAGGAAAGTTGGCTGCTTGGCGTGGTTGATGTCCTCATTGAAAACGTACGCGCGCGCCGAAACTTCCAGCTTTTTCGAGAGCCGCGCGCGGTTTTCTTGCCGTGCGCCGCACCTGCTGTGTTCTGTTTGAGAGCATCTTTGACACGGCGCTTTGACTGACGAAATGGCAACGACGTAAAATCAGCTAAGCGGCAGTAATAATTAAAAAAGAAAGAACGCTATCGCGTCTATTAAAGCACTATAGCTCCTTTCTAGCAGAGTAGCGTAGAGTTCCTGTATAGGCTTCCTACTGGAGCCAGAGCTGCGCGCCTGTTTCCCTTGTGCCGCCGAACCTGTATTCGCCGAGATCCGATCAGTTGAGGAGCCGGATCAAATGCCGTGCAGGAAAGTAGACGTTGCTACGCGCCTCGCCGTACGTTTCCCTGCTTTTGAGGGCGCCACGCCCCTGGCACGCGGGGCGCCGCTATTCGCCGAATTCAGTCCCGTGATGAGCAGGCTCAACATGCCGAGCAGAAAAGACGGCGCAACGGGGATGAACGCCCGAACTCTGCCCCGTAGGGAGCCAATACAGGAACTCTAGAGTAGCGCAACCTAGAACTCCATCTCTCGACGACTAGCGGCGAACGCCTGGGGTTCCAGCTCCGGTCACAAAAGCATGCGGAACGTGGGAAAATCGTTGTTGCTTCAATAGTTATGGGATGTACGGAACGACAATAGTTTTTGACATAATAAAGGAACAGTTTACAATAATTCACGCTAAGTTGTGTGCCATCTAAGAACGTACTTTTTTATAAAACTGCCTGAGCAGCATCATGCACGAGACGACGCGGCGGCGTCACACCGTCTTTGCTGACCTGCTCCGGTCAACCAATAAAGTCCATCTCCGCTGCGTAAAACAATCGTCTGCTTTAAACGCCACTACGTTAAAAATTGCTTTCTCAAAATTTTCTCACGCATTCAGTATGATGAAAACTTTGATAAAGTGTTTAGTGCTTTCCTAACCTCCACGACAGACTAGTTTAGAGAAGTGTGAGCTCGGCTTTATATCTTTAATCATCTGTGTTGCGTTGATCTGCATGTGTTCTCCCATGGGGCGGGCGCCTCCTGAACCCTGAATACCACGTGACTCGCGCCGAGTTGCTCTGTCGGCCCATGTTGTCGGCAAAACACGTGGATCAAAGCGATTGCGTTACTCTGCTCTGTAGTAGCTATATCGTGCTCTAGCTCTGGCTTCCACGACGTGCTGGAAATGAAGTCAGCTCCAGCCCCTAAAAACATGCCCCGTCCTACAATATTTCATGCTACGATTCTGTGTGGATGCCTCTCCCCGTGTTCCGAAACAGTAAGTGCGTCGCTAACGGCTGACCGTCGGTGATACAGCAGACGCCGCCATTCTTGTCATCGCGCAGCCCAATGTTGTTCCCCTGGCGCACCCCAGGATGGCCGAAACATGAAGCGGCGCCAGCATCGCTCAAAATGGCAGCGCACAGGAGTTTTTCTTTCAAACGTGTATGTGAAGCAGCGGAAAACGAGAGAGAAGCAGGTAGATCGATAGAGCATAACCTGGTGCCGGTGGTAAATGGAGGGAAGGCTTGTAGCGTAGCGACAGGAGAAGGAGGGCAGCCGTCGGCAACTAGGAGAGCCCTGGTAGTTGGAGACTCAACGTGGCAAGGGTCGAACCATTCTTCACTGAGAACAGACAATTGTTCCCCTTTTACTTCCGATTATGTGACATTTCTTTTGGCATAATTAGAGTTGAATTTTTCCGTTGTATGTTTTGTAGAAGTGATGAAACTCACACCCACACACCTAAATCGATAAAATTATATTTTCGCAAGTTGGCTTTACTGCGAGGCTTTTTAGGCTTAAAATGCTGGGGGCGGTGGCGTCCGAAGTGTCTCGGAGGTGAAGAGGTGGCGTGTTTTGCGTAATGACTCGCCACGAAGTGAGTTATAAAAAAAGGACTTGGTTTAATATTTACATGACCGCGGTAAAATCCATCCTGGCAACTGCCCTGCTTCTTCGTCGTTCCAAAAACCAAAGAATGTCTCTTCTCGTGCCGCCAACGCTGCTTCTTCGTCCTCAGTCCCAGACACGATCTCGTTCACCGAAAAAATGTCCCAGGCGCGAGACAGTGATCGCCCTCCACTAGTCATTTTCCAACAGCGTGTGCCGGTGGTGGAGAGATGAAGTGGGGAGGAGAGCGGGTTATGTGGATGTGGTGCTATTAGAAGAAATGTGCTGCCCTGACCCGTCCGCTGTTTTGTTAATGACAATACGCGTGTTCTTTTTTTAAATTTGAATTAGGACTTTTCAGTCGAGATGCACAGGGTGGCACCATAAGAACGAACACATTTGGCATGCCTTGAGAAATTCACATTCCAAACATACATACCTGAAATTAGGAACGCGAAAGCAGCGCCGCGAGTTTTATTTGTCTTTTATAAAGCTGAAGACATAGGTGGTAAAATATTATAAATGGAGCAAAAATGGCTGCCGAGATTTTTATGCCCTTTAGCGGATGTTTATTATCTGCATACTGGTTTGTGAGCTTGCTTCAATGTAGTCACTGCTGATATATTTTGTTAAAAGCATAAATTACCGCTATTATCATGTTCATCGCCTGCCTCTAGCTATTGGTTGTTAGCATTTATCTGTTCAGCAAGCTATCCGGGAACGAGCTCAAAAACCAGCGTGAAGACGTACAAACAGGCTGGTATAGAATAAAGGTAATGGACGTCCCTTCGATTTCGCTTTTTATAAATATTTCACTACCTCGAGTTGAGCTCTCCAGAATAGACATAAAAAGTCTTGAGAAACTACGTTCGGGTGCCCGATTTTAGGTATGTACGTTTTGAATTTAATCGTCAAATGTTTCTTGCTCAATGCGATGCCAGAATGTATTCTTCTCTACTGGCTCGAAACCGTATATTGCTGTTTATGCATGAACAGTTTAGTGTATACGAGTATATTATTTTTGTGTGACTAATTTTGTTTGTGTGTTTTTGGCTTGTCGTGTTCTTTTCCTCCCAAAGAGTGTAAAGTCCAATCTTAATGGCGTTTAAACACCAGAAAACGAGATCTACAACCCTGGTGTTGTTGCTACTATTCCGATTCACTGCTTCAGCTTCTTTTTTTTTACATTTGAAGTGGCTTATGTTCAGTTTTTTTTTTTCAATGGCTGACGTTGACATATTTGGTAAAACCTCTTCACGATGTCGACATAGAAAGTAGAAATATCGGAATGAAAGTGTCCGCTTTGAGGAACACCTCAACCTGGATCTGCTGAGGTCAGCAATGAAAAAGCTCATGAAAATTAGCTCTTCTTTTGCCAATCTCATCTTGGAGCGAGTAGAAAAACAAAGAAATCGGTACACGCACACGTAGACGCACACTTTTCGCTTTGGGCTGAACCGCTTTCATTACGAGCGGAGTGATTGAAATGTTGTAGTCCCTACATTTGTCTCTGTAATGGCTTTCAGAAACATCAGATACGTCTGCGAAATCGAACTTATCACGTATGATTTCCCGACGACTTCCTTCCTGGAGTCCTTAATTACTTTCAGGAAATATTTTCCGATTGGACTTGAATTTAAACAATTAATGTCGTTCTTCCGTATTACTCAGTTGCCAAGTGGAGATACCTCTTCTTTATTAAATTGCTTCATTAGATGTTTCCAGTGTCCGTGTAGTGACGTACCTCGATGCTAATCTTCCAACTCCTAGTAAATATATCACAATTTACGCGCACCAAAGTGAGTCTAGTTTCTCCACTTTCACTGCAGGTGTTTTTATGCCCCGGAAATTGATCATTTCTACTCAGTTAACGTAACGTTGACATGTGTAAGTATCTGAAACTGGCATCTCTTCCAAAATCACACTGCTTTAACAACAATTTCACGCACGTTTATCCACCACTCGCCGCACCAGGAGCAAGAAGCATTAAACTGAGAGGTTTCAGTTACTTGAATTGGTCTAATATGCAGTAGATCATTTCTTTTTCTAATGTTTTACTAGATACCACTTCTAATATTTTTCTAGCATTCATTTCAGCCTTGACTGTTTAATTTTGAGTTTTTCGTTAACGAAAGTCTTCGTGAAGTTGTAAGTGTCAAGTACGCATCCAGGAATTCCTTCCTCAAGTAATTAAGGACATAATGCTCGAAAACAACAGTTGAGAACGAACTTGAGCTGAACTCGCTGGCACCGGACGGAAAACGTTGTTCACCCAGGCGTGCGGAACAATTCTGCCAGAGTATGTTAATATTTCTCATCGCAGACGGTTTTTGAATCGGGCGAGGTCTAAGACAGAGGAAAGAACCGGTTTGAACCGGTTCGCGCTTGGTATAACCGCTAAGGAAACCGATACTTCGAATGACTCAGCGAACCGGAACTGAACGGAAACAAAATACAAGGCTACTAAATCGAAACCGGAATCAGATCGGAATAATAACCGTTTTGACACCCTGCTCAAATGTCGATGTGGCATACTTTGGACTGAAGAGGTAAGTGATAAGTTTTTTGTCGAGTATAAATTTTTTTCTCGTTATTTCTTTCTCTTGCACAGGAATGCGACATCGCCATCAGTCCTACTTCGCCGACGTATAAGCGATTCGAACTGGGAACCTTCTTGCCGCACTACTACTTCATTCGTGTTGCTCCATGCGGTGGGACACGACATGAATTCAAGATGGACGTCTTTCAATTTATCACTGCACTTGATCGTTGGGTGAGTTTCTTAATGCAAACTTTGAGTTTTTCTCTTTTATAATTACTTTTTCTCCGGCCCTTGAGGCTCCGGCAGATCCCAAATCCGGCCATTAGCCAAAACGCTACGAGACCCCTGCACTAGCGGAACGTAAAACTACGGTTGAAATACAGTAATTGCCCAATTTTAGCAGACTTTTGTTTTTCTCAATTGTTAAATTTTGTTTATATTCACGTTTTAATGCTAGAAGTTAGGTAATACATATTAATGAATGTCATTTAGCATACATTTAATAATGCAGATGCTTCTACCATGAGCAGTGGATGTTTCCCTTCATGAAGTTATCGTAACAGAGCACATTGCAGACAACACAAAAGCGAATAAAAGGCTTTGTATATTTACTATTACAAAAGGTCGTCCGCATTTTTGAGACGATAAATAAAGTGTAGCAGTTCACGTATAATTTAAAACATATATAAGGACGCATAAATAAAACGAAAACGATAGAGTTGTAATTTCTTTAGAAGGTACAACTTTATGCTGTCTTACTGTTATCATTTCAATAAATACCAAAGAAAATAGAAAGAAAGAAGTGAATATATCCGTAACTGCTTCGCAGCAACAGGCGCTGCTAAGGGTTTGAGGAACGCGTACAGCAATAGTGCTAATTTATTTTGTTTTCATCTCCGTTCTGTAACATATCCGATATTAGACAGATTGCAGCTCTACGTGCATTATAAAAATGAATAAATCTGACATCGCTAACCAGTGTTAGGGGTGGCCAAGAATTAAAATAATAAGAAAGACTTGAAGAGGTTAAATTTTTTTATTTACAAATAGCTGTTTGCCTTTGCCAGAACACACAGACCCTTTGTGGGCGAAGTAAATACACAAAAAATATAAAACAAATAGTGGCGATTACAAACAAACACTTATACATGTCTTGTTTGTGACTGCTTTGCTCGGTGCACACATCATGAAACCATATAGAAATATTTAATTGTAAAGCAAGAAAATATTATCTCAGCGAAATTTTTCACGCGGCTCAGGTGTGCGATTTCTCATGATTTCCTATCGGACATGGTAAGAATTGCTGTTGATCGCGTGTCTACACGATTCTTTTCTACAGGTGTGGGCGGCGCTTCTCGCCTGCATGGCGGTCCTGGCGATACTGATGGTGGTACCGGAGTGGAGGAAACCGGATGTCATTTCAAGATTCTTCGACGCCCTTCTCTCCCTGTTCGGAAACATGCTCTTTGAAGGCAATGCATTTACACAACGCTCAAAAAAAAAAATCTTGGGCCTACTTTTTTATTTATTTTATTTTATTCTTTTTGTAAAGAGAAGTCCAATACAATTTCATTCGTGCCCATGACTCTGATGAAAACAAGGGCGACATTTTAAAAATGTCTTAACAGAACCCCGCAATCCCATCACGTAGAGTGAATGCATGGCCCGTGATCCTGCGCTTTTTTACGAGTGCTTGGTAGGAGCGGTGATACAAAACGTACGAAGACCACGAGCACCTCGACGATGCACTTGTGGTGCATCTTGATTGGCCGCAGCAGACAGTGGCGTCCGTCACGGTTGTACTTAATGTGACGAGGAGCGTAACCACCAAGAGCTAATGAAACACATGGCGTGGCTTATGTTGACGCTTCTCGCATAATATTTCGTAATTTGGCATTCTTATCAGCCGCTGTCACATTGGCTGAGGAGTGATACTGGGCTGCTTGTCGCCCGTCAATTCCTTCGTTTCTTAAGCTGACAGTGCACATAAGAGTAACGAATGTCGCGATGGCCCATGTAATGCTTTCTGAAGATGTAAAATATTTCGTTGTATTCTATTTCAGGTTCCCCGGAACCTCCCGAGACGCAGTACGGTCGCTGGATCAGCTCCATCTGGTGGCTCGCAGTCTTGGTGGTAATGACTGGGTTCATCGGATTAATGAAGGCCAGCACCATGGTGAAGGACGAGGCCGGTCGTGTGAACACACTTGAGGACATCGTGGCGAGACCGGACTTGATCCCTTTTGTAATGCGAGGCAGCACAATCGAAAACGTGTTTGTGGTAAGCGGTTAGTTGGGGGTGGTTCTTCTTCAGTCGACGTGTCTTCAACTATAAAACAGATTTTATTAGACGAGATTCTAGTTTTATCGCTAAAAGCGGTCAGTGTGCTCATATATGGCGAAGGAACACAATATCCCAAAAACAAATGGCAGCCACCGTTATGTTCTTTAGTTCAGGGCATCCAGTTTCAGGAGCGCCTATTTATATTAGTTTAAAATACATCAAACAGTCGCTTTGGGGCGTTAAAAGTACAGTTGAATGCTTTGGTCCCGTGTTACAGAAAACAAAAACCGGCCGTCGTGTACAGCCAGCCCCCCCCCCTTTCCCCAACACGCGTGCTCTTCGTTTGCTCGTCTAAATATTAGGAGCCAGACAAATAGCTGATAATTGTTGTTAATTGTTGTATGCCTCATTAGGGTTCTAGCGCCAGGGGTCTCAATTTGCACGAGGCAGCAGCCCCTGATGCAACGTTTCGCACCGCAGAACATTACTTGCCAGGCCTTAAACACCCTCAGCTGTACTTGAGTCGCTCGATATCCTACGCTCATCGAGCTCTGCAATCACTTCTTGTCACCAATCCTCTCAAGATGCACAAAGACAGCACTTACTACGACCCCTGACAAATGCTTGTCCAGCCAGATACCGTCCTAGACGTGTACATCAATCTCCTGCTGAATGATGGTGCGCGGCAAGTTTTGCCACGAAAGGACGACTTTATTTAGCTGAAGACTCGTCAGGTGCGATTAATCGAAGAAGAAATCAGGATGGGTGCAGTGACTTTACTTCAGCGCTGAACCTTCGACGGCTTCCTCTTTGGCACCTCTCGAGACACGACCCACACCGTACCGTTACGCGAAGCCGTCCGCAGCTCTCGCACGAAGTTGCAGGGAAATCGAAGCCTGGGAGGATGGGCACTCACTGGAGGCCGCGAGCATCCCCATGCCCTGAAGCGGGGGAATCGCTTTAAACGTGTTCCTTGTGGCGTTGTGAAGCCATCGCAGGTTGAGAGCAATGACGCCGAGCCACTCGCTGCTGGAAGAGCAAGACAACAACGCGCAAATCAATCAGAGCGCTGCGCTTTCTGTCGTTTTTACTTGGTCTCCCATCTTGCACCTGGTGACACGTTCCTAACAAGAGCATTGGTTAAGCGGTAAAGATTAAAATACCAAGCTGTCTGACGGTCGCGAGCTCTACACCAGGACGAGTAGTCCTTTCACAGACAGAAAGCCGCAGCAGAAGAAAATACTCAGAATAAAAATGAAAAGTAAATATGACCAGATTAATTTGCTTCTTTCGTGCTCGGCTACGGTGGTTCGAAGCTCGGCTCTGCCTTCCAGTTTATGATTTTGCGGCATGTTTTTAGGTCTTGTATGTCAGTGGTGATTTTGTGTGACTATGATGACATCGATGATTGAAACCAGACCAAAATCAGTGTTTTTCTTTACTCTGGCTGCCCCATGTGAATTTCGGCGAGGATCTTTAGTGTACCAGACAAAACAGTGGACCCAATATTGGCGCGAAATTTACACGCACTTGGACTCAACTCCGTAAACAAAGTACGCGTGTAATATTTTTGGCGCGTCAATTGGGCGCGAGGAACCCGCGCCTAAACATTTGGCCAGGTGTGGACCGCGGCCTTGTGTGTGTCTGTGTGACGTCGCGTAACATCGCACAGTCACGTGATTCTCTGACGTCACGTGAGGTCACACATACACAGCATGTGTCCTCCGTATTTTCAAAACATTCTGTGCGTCTCCAAGTTTATGAGATACGATGAAGTCATAGGGACAGTTGTTCTTGTGAAGCTTCTAGTGAACATGCATTTCTAGAAGCCGTAACATGAACATTTGAGTTTCGCCTGTTTTTGTAATCGCAGACGTCTACCGATCCCATGTTCCGACGCGTGTTGCAACAAGTCGTGCGAACGGGAGGACTCGCTACGGTTCCGGAAGTGCTAAGTCGGCGCGTGTTTGACCTGATGCTCGACGAGAAAGCCGTCATCTTCTGCGACAAACTTTTCTTGGACTCGACCATCTTTCGCCTCTACCCCGAGGGCTATGAGGGAAAGTTCTACCAGGGAACTCACTTCTTCCTCGTCAATGAGTTTGTCATGATGGTTCGAAGAGAGCTCGACCCAAAAATCACACGCAAGCTGCATATGAGGTTTGTAACGTATCTGTGTTGTCTTCTTGGTAAAGACTCACAATCCTCCAACGATAACACCCCACGAGGTTTTATAAAAACCGGGGCGATCCTCGAATAAAAAGAATCCTATGCTCCATGGAACGAAGCTATTTGTCACAGCTTTAGTTCCTTTTGTACCTGAACGCAGCACCCAATGTACTACCCACGAGGCTTCGTCTTGCCTCAGAGCCACACATGTTGTTTCATTTTCTTATCGTTTTTTTATTTTTAAGTATTCGGATCATGCGTATGGTCTCTAGGTTTAGAAAACTCATGCCGGTGTCCATATTGTTCAACATAAGCGCTGGTGAAACCCTATTTGCCGTACGACAACAAAAAGCTATAGTATACGGAAAAAAGTGAATGCCGTTTACAACTTCCTGTAACGCCGAATTGGAGCGCAGCTCTTGAGGAGGAGGAGGGAAGGGTACTAGGGGAGGGTATACCCCTCCTCCTCCTCCTCCTCTCATTCTTCAATGTCCTTTGGGGGGTCACATGACCTGGGGGCCACGTGACCTCGGGGGGAGGTATCACATGACCTCGGGGGGGGGGGGGTCACATGGCCTGGGGGTCACGTGACCTTGGGGGAGTCACGTGACCTTGGGGGTCGCATGGCCTGGGGGGTCACGTGACCTTGGGGGTCACATGGCCTGGGGGTCACGTGGCCTGGTGGGTCACGTGACTTTGGGGGTCACGTGATCTTGGTGAGTCACGTGACCTTGGGGATCACGTGACCTTGCGGTTACGCCAACGGCGACGCCGCTCAAGACGGAAATGGGCGCCTAAGAGCTGCGCTCTAAAAACACAAAATCTGTGAAGCCCCCCCCCCCTTTCCCGTTCTCTGATGCCAGGAAAAGATAAGCCACAAAGCAATAGACTGCGTTTCACCTTACGTTCAGACGGAGCCGACGATACCAGCTGATGGAACTATGGTACCTGTAGCGCGTCTTAGACTGGTGTGTATAGCGTCCTATGCTGCCCATAAACCAAAAGGGGTCCCGAAGTGGCAACAAATGACGTCACAGAAGCCGAAGTGGCACAATGTTGCATGTCGCGAACCTGGCGGCTGATCATAGAAATGCTAACGAGAAGCTGCAAGTAGCACAACCGAACGCCAGTGTCGCTGTCGTCATGGCGTCCCAAATTCTGGCTGCCGAAGCTTCTGTGGACTGCCACACTGGAGAGCGACCTGTAGCAGAACAGGCATCTGCCACATACACCGCAGTTGTAGGGACACACAAGAATCGCAACCGGTGACAGCATGACACATCCATGGCGTCATCAGGCGGAAATCGAGGGACCACTTTTTTGGACGCGGTAAACACACCAGTCGGTGGCGCGCTCCAGGCACCATAATGGAACCAATCGGACAGCGTAAACAGCTCACCATAATGGAGTTGGTCATGCTTCTGCGCGTGTTCTACAGTCGCTGAGCCATTCATAAAAAAAAAAGGCCAAGGGTCTTGCGCTTTTGATACTGCTTGATTAGTCCCATTAGCTCGTAACGTCGGCTGAGTCTGGACCTAAAAAAAAAAAGCTAAAGTGATTTCTGAAAAAACAAAACGAGTTAGAGGTTATTTTTACCGTATTCCTGTCCGGTAAATTTTACCATCTCGAACATTTGAGTCGGACGTATCAATATACGCTAGAAAAGCGGAAAAACCAACCGCGGAGAGTGACGTCATATCCAGAGGTTTCAAATGCATGGCGTGTGCCGCTCGTGAGGGACGCGGGCAGCGTGTTTGACTGCTTTGGTGAGGCTTGCAATAGGCGCGGAAATCGCGAAATCTCTGTAGAATACTCCACGATTCTCTCATCTCACCGAACGCACCGGGAAGGAGAGTCCTCTGGGCTATTTGGAAAGCGCTCTTGTGGCTGCTCAGAGCATCAATCTGAAATATAATTTTAACATTCCTAATCCTGGAAGGCAATGAAGACGATTTAACTGTTTTTTCTGAAATACACAATCGCTTCAGTTTTTCTTTTAGCTGAAAAGAAGTATATGGTGCATTCGCACGACAGACATACCCTAATTACTAAAATAAAAGCCGCACTGTTTATGAAAAAAAAAAACCCTGAGGATTCGCTTTTCCGCGGACCACGCGAATTGCCAATCACCGCAATCGACAGCACGATTGCAGCGGTTTGCAGGACAGAGATAAGGTTTTTGCGCGAAGATATCATCCGTGAAGATTTCATTTGTATGGAGAATCGTGTTCTCGGTCTAGTTATTCGCTGTTATTTATGCGCAACTCGATAATTGGCTGTATACGTGTTCTGTGGGAAAGTAGGCGCAAAGGCCTTGTTCATAAATAGTGCGGCTATTACTCGAGTAAATATGGTATATCTCAGCAGAAAACGGAGTATGTCAGAGAGCTTCGAGGAGGTGAGGCCTCGAGGAGGAGGAGGCGGTTAAGAAATTCAAAGCGAGCATTCGCAAATCAGAGTTCCGTTTAGTTGAGCGAAGGGCTGTTCACACAGGACACGCTAACTTCTGTGGACAGCATTTACTAGACGGATACGGGTGTTTTCGCTCCCCTCCCGATTGGATTCTGAGATCGTCTATAACTCAACCTACAAGGATCCAAGAATTCTAAAACCCCAAATATACACTCATGGATGACCGATCTCTCGTTTAAAAATATATTCAAAGATCGTGACACGCCCCTAGCCCTTTCTGTGCCTTGGAGAAGACGCCAGGGGGCGACGTCGGACGGCATGTTCAAACAATAATTGCTGCGTGACATCTCCTACACCAAAATATTTGGCGTTTTTCTTCAAATATAATGCACAACGCACCTGAAAAAGCAATAATTTTAACGTTGGGAATCTCCAGGTAATTTTCTATTTTAATTGGTCTCCGTTCATGGAGGTGGTGGGGACACAAGAATGATGCTCTCCTCCCCCAACCAAAAACAAAACAAAATAGTATACTCTAGTATTTATATTGCTGTTTTTTACTAGAACGACTTGCCATTTATAACTGGTTATTTTATTGCCGAAAGACAAACAAATAATATACCATCAAAAACAACCTTCGTGAAAAGGCAGCTGAGTGCCCCTTTAAGTTATTTTCGTCCAACGTAGCGAGATTTAATTAGGATTTTCACCTACTTCATACCGTTACAATCGACTTAATTTGCTTGCAACTTTATGTTAGCGGCAGTAACTTCTTATTTGTCATTTGAAGCCGGCTGAGAGAGAATGTTATCCGGAAGCTTGTTGTGCAGGTGGGTTTGTGCGGAGAAGCTACCAGTCGCCCCTCTGCTTGCATCCTTGCCATTGTAACCGAGAAAAAACGAACATGCCTCTTCTCTTAAAGCGTCGAGTTCGAACGATCATGGCGCACTTTATTTCTATTCATTTCTTTCTGTCCTCCTTCCGCCGTTGGGTCAACACGGATCAATGGAGATCAATTTTGAATTTGTTGAGTATAAGAATCCCTATTTCAGAAGTGTCTAAAAAACATGCCGAGCAGAAACTTGAAAAACCAAAATGGAAAGACATAAGACATGCCGATCCTCGAAAAACATAAACTAAGTAGGTTACAAAATGAATAAACTTTGAACAGAAAGTTTTAGGAATGAATTAATCTTTAAAAAATGCGCCGAAGCTTGCTTGTTTCGTTTATTTAAAAAGTGTTCTCTAAGATATCTTTTTTTTTAAATAGGAAAATAAAGCTTTTTAATTTTGCTCAATTTAAAATAAAATCACCCCGATGTACTCACAATCTGACCTCAAGGCAGGAATGGCGCAAAAAAGTGCCATTTCTTGACATTTGCTCCACGCTTTGACTGCTCTTTCGAGCTGACTACAATTTCACAAGTTGTGTGCACACCAATTGGAAGTGCAGGCACATCAGCTTAGCTGTGAAAGGTCATTTGTTAACTCGAGCATATAAAAAAAAGTCTTCTGTAGAATCAGATAGAGCCACAACGCAAGCTACGCTTAGGGTATGGACACTTATTATCTGATCGTACTGTGAGCACCGCCAATTAAAAGCCACGTGCAAAGCGGACTCAATCAGCGAAATTTACGAATTGAAAATGTAACCTACTAAGTTTTTGATACCGTGCCTTGAAGCTCAGGTGATGATGCGTAGCTCGATCGCAGACCGTTTTAACGTTTCTCGAGGGCGGGAATGCGTTTCGTGCGATTCCAGATCAATCCGGATTTACCTAAATCGTAACAATGATTTTAAGCAACACGATGTATGAATTGCTGCCATTCTGAGTCGTAGCTCATTTAATGACCGTAGAAAGTAGTACAAACTATAACGGTTTTCTTTTTCAGACTCCGCTGGCTTTTCGAGACAGGCCACACCCACCAATGGGTGCAAAGCCACATGAAGACGTGGTCGCAACTGGCAGAGAAATCACAGGGCGTTGTCAGCGCCAGAAACGTGACACTGGAAGACATCGGTGCCATCTTCTTTATATGCTTAATTGGGCTCGGTTTTGCTGCGGCTGTATTCATTCTAGAATGGTTTGCGGGGTCTGCTACTCTAAGATCGAGGAGGCTTCTGCGCGAACAAGTTATTCAGCGATCACGCTTTTACCACGAAGCATGGTAGCTGAATGTCTCACAGTAAAAATGTTTTACTTCCCAGCGCCATGTGCACTATCTGCGGGGGCATAAAATAACTCTTCGATAGACTACCTTCTTGGCAGCATGAAAAAGGCAGTCAGCGTGCCCTTCAACATTTCCGCAAATAGCCTCTATGAGAAACAGACCCTGGTTGTTTTTAGGGTCGCCTTTGACTTTATTTAAGTATTAAGAAATTGGGCCCATATATTGTGGTTCAGATTATGCATTCTTAGCTTACAGAAGTAATAATGCAAAAATCGCCATGATATATTTCAATACAAGTTCGCTGTGAATACATGCGAAAAATTCGTTTTACGATGTAGATGGGCTAATAAATGAAGAATATATTGCCTACTGTGAGATTTTTCTATTTATCGTCTTAAAATGTGTGCGTTCGATTGAACGGAATAAAATGTTTAATTTTCGATATGTTTGAAGCACCTCGGGATTTGCTCTCCTTGCCTTTGAAAACGACATTCAAAGTGTCATACCTCGTAACCGTGCGTAAAACTTTAGTTCACAATGACAAGGCCTTTAAAAAACTGATTTATTGTATTTTTAGAAATATTCCAACATCTTACTTCACAACGCCATTCGGCGGAAATATTTTAGCTTCCTCTGTTACAGTTCGTAACAATAAGCGAGATTAGACATTGTCTAAAATGGAACACTTAACCTGGCATGGCCTCTCTGCTGCACTTTGGGTTGTAAATGCGGCAACTAATGTGACAAGGAAATACTGCTAAATATTTGAAATTTTCTATATTTTCCTTATAAATGTTTGGCTGCGTTTTCAGCGAGAAAAACATGAACGTCTAGACAAGCATTTATAAATAAATGACTCAAAATTCAAGAGAAAGTAACGCCGAAATAACACAAGGATTAAGGCAAAAAGAACAAGACAAGGAGCAATCTCAACTGAAGTTCGTTTAAAAACAGAAGCATAGACAGCCATGAAGAAACGGAAAGTCATTACGCATTGCGGCGAAACGCGCATTTTAGAAATTCGTTCTTTCGTTTTAGAAATTCGTAGTAATTTGTAGATTAGGCTAAAACATGTCACTTATGCATGTTTTTATTTAGTCCTAATCTCAAAGGGGCCTAGGAATTTCCATTGACACTTTATCTTTTTAATGTGTCACTGAAGACTTTGGTGTCACTGAAGACAAGGGTTGCATAAGCAGCTGCTACAATGAACACCAAGATGTCATGAAGGAGTTCATCTTGTGGGAGCTTCATGCTCACGAACAGGTTAGTTCACACACCTACCCGTCTGACCTACATGCGACAGCCCACACAACATAGGAATTTGGTTATCAACCTCTGTGACGCTATCAGTAAACTTATTTCGGGTGTTGAATTTAGTGCTACACGGGTCTGTGCTCGACTCTGGGTTATTGATTTGGCGGCACAATCTTGCCACCTTGATAGGTGATGAAAAAACAACGGGTACATTGTAGCATTGACCTACTTTTTATTGTGGGGGAATGTGTGCATGTACGCGATGACTAAAGGCCGCAAAAATGTGTAATCGCAGTTATTTTTTTTCCGGCTTTCGTTATTTTTGTATGCTTTCCGCCACCTCAAGCAATTCGCTCTGTGGAAAGCCCAATCTCAGCAGACGCTCAATTTGTTTCGCAAAGCTCTCTTGTGTGCTGTGTCAACGGAGCAGGCACTTTCGATATGTATACGTATGTATGTATATATTAGTGATGGGCCGAACTTTTGCCGAATCGAAAGTTCGGCGCCTAATCTCGGGATTCGGCAAAGCCGAACTTTTGCCGAATTTTCCTAGAGATTCGGCAAAGATTCGGCAAAAATACATTGTTACCAGACTTAACGTTGAAATTTAGTTTTTTCTGGCGAAAAAAGGTTTTCTGTTGTTTTTCTTAACTTAAATGCAACATGTAATGCATATTGACACAGTTATATTACTAAGTAAGGTGATATTCTACAAGATAATTGTATCGGTGCGTTTTTGTGTGTTTACTGGCAATTTTAGAGTGACTTCTAGCAGAAGTGGCGTGACAACGAGGTTGGGTAGTAGCGGTGGCAGTCACGAATCACGCTACGAGAGTTTCGGTTTTGAGGCATCATCAGCGCAAGCCTGCATGTGTGTGTACAATGTTAAAATGAGGGCAATAACGCTGGGTCCTGACTCACCGTTCTGTGCGCAAAACCCGAATGCAACGGTTGTTGAGCCTTTACCAGAAAAGATAATATTATTATTGTAAATATGCATGTTTTTCGATTTGAGTGACTTGACGTCAGCTTTACATGAAAGTGTGCGTCCCATATTAGCAACGGTTCGTTTTTAACCTTTAAAATGGCAGTTTCTGGTGTTAGGATTCACACGAACGTTTAGGAAGATAGGATGTGCAACGTCGAGCATTATAGTTCCGTGTTTAGTTTTATGCAGATACAGAAAAATCGCGAAATAACGCTAGTTGAAAAAGCAATCTATCATTCAATCAATCTTTATTTGTACAAAATAGTAGAACACGGGAAGCGTGCGCGGCTGGCAGAAAGGTTACAAACCCGTACGCTGAGGCGCCTGCCAGCCAACTTTCCGTGAGTTAATGAATAGACGCAAAACACAACAGTTTGACGTCTTAGACGCGGACGAACAAATAATACAGGAAGGACAAAATATGGCCATTGGACTCGCAAATTAAGGGCGGCCCACACACTCGCGCAGAGTGCGCAGCACAGCGGCACACACTACTTCTGAGCCGAAAACAGAATTGTTATAATTGCGAGGAGTGCTTTGTCAACCGTGGCCGGGTGCTGACGTTCCGTTATTTAATAATGCGACGTTGATTTGAGAAAAAAATGAAATAACGTTTATTATTTCTGTGGTTAACTTCTGATTACATGGTGAGGTCCTTTTGCGTGCCGTTCGTGGCGTGCCTCCGATCGTTCTGTTCGGAGCGGTTTCTTTCCACACAGACACGAGCGGTTTCTTGTTCCCAGGCAGGCGCTATCGGCAAAGTTCAGTTCTCGCTCTCGCGAAGCGTAAACAAGCTGGGCCCGCAACCCCGTGCCATAGCTGCCCGTGCGCTCGCACCGCGCGCTCGCGAAAAGTCACGCATTGAGGATCCATTACAGATCCCGCCGAGGCAAGACAAACAAGTAGACAAACGAGCTGGGCCAAGCTAACAGCTTTAAAGTAATTGTCGGCCAATGTTTCAACTACCTCGTTGCATCACTGGAAATGTCAAATTAAAATCACGTCATCCAGAATGGACCGCATCATTTGTTATTTGCGCAGTGGACTGCGTAAATTACTGGTCGATTTTCTATCCTTGAGGCACAAAATATTAAAGAGAACCACACTCGCTCACAAACAAAGTTACCGTGTTGCCTACTCACTCCACACCTCGCCGTAACCACTGATTGTACACAACGAGCTTGAGTTGGTTGAATTACGCTGCACCACCGTGCACTGCACGATAGTAACCGCACGACTGCACGGCGTCCATTTGCAATCCACGGCCCCTTTGGTCCCGTCGCGTTCTCGCGCGTGCGCAGACATTTGCCGAATTTTTGCCGAATCTTTGCCGAACTTTCCTTCAAAAGTTCGGCATTTGCTGAACTTTGCCGAATCAGAAGTTCGGCAGATTCGGTCCATCACTAGTATATATATATATATATATATATATATATATATATATATATATATATATATATATATATATATATATATATATATATATATATATTTAAACCAAGCCGGAAGAAGTTGGTAGCGCCATCTATCAATACGTGCGCCAAACGCGCCCCGCCACTCGACTCGGTCGTCTTTGGCGCCGTCCGCCGTTAACCCTAGGAAGGTTTTTTGCCCTACCTTTTTCACTTGGCCCTATCCTTATAACTTTACGAGGGGAAACTTACCTGTGAAATGCACCTTTGACGAAAAGCTTAGATTGCTACGTGCAGGCGCTTTGGTTTGACATATTCAAGGGGCTTATATACGTTTCTAGCTTTTCTGAAAAGGGCAAAGAAGATAGCACCACCGCGAAGATAACTATGGTTAACCACGCTTATAATATTGATATAAAAGATGCTTCTTAAGGCCATGGTCCCACTGAATGTGGCAGTTTAGGTACTTTTTGGCAGGTCATTACTCATCTCCTTTTAAATACTGTTTTGTGGGATTGATGTCATTTGAAAGGCAATGCAATCCTCTTTCATTTGATATTATGCATGTATTGGTTTATACTGTTCATGCGCATTTGTAGCGTTGCGAATATGATGGCGCGGACCCTCACTTGCTCCGCTGGTTCATGTTTTATGAACGATTCATTAAAGATAACACGGTTCCAATAGAGCAGTTTTGTTAAGATGATGTCGGAGCAGAATGTAACGGTATACTTTTTTGGTATTTGCACTACTTTGTTTTTTTCAGCTCTCCAAATATTGCCCTAAAATTGACATTTTTCAGCAAAAATATGTTTTTAATGACAAGCGCTAGGGCAATGAAATTAGCTACAGATGTAGTGCTTATAATTGGTAATATGCAGAAAAAATTTAATGTTGTGTAAAATTTTTTTGTTTAGATATTCTATATCAAACGTAGCACTTTTTTGTGCTTCGAGTCATGGTAATTCAAATGCCGCTGAGTAAATAATTAAACTATGGTAAAATCTTTTATAACATTTAGAACTACAATAGTTGCCCAAGAGGTGGACGGTGGCTTTTTTTTATTTTCAAAGTCATAACGCTCCGGGACCCCTTCAAACTTACCTGTTTTTGACGCACATCTTTTTTGGACATCAAACAGATTTATTGGCATCTAATAACATTTATTTTATGGAATAGATATACATTGCGATGTATTAGATTTTCCCAATGATCTTGCTTTGGTTTCTTGATAGTTGTAGAGCTTAGCTAATTTTAAAAACAATTAAAAACTGTTTGGGTGTTTTGTTGCGCTACCTGGCGGATGGCAGACAAAACTGCTGATTTCTAAGTTCAAAAAATTTTCGAGGGCGGCGTTGGCGTCTGTATCATCATCAATCTCCGTGTCGTTTTACCTTCACATTTAGAAAATATATTTGAAGATTTACTATCGATAAATGAACGGTTTAAGTACTGGGTCAGGTTAATAAATCTAAGACAAATAATTACACAAGCGTAGCGTGATATAAAGTGTTCATTATTCGATATAATTGAAATCAATAAACGATAAAGACGAAGAGGGAAAGAATACACCCGAGTTCACTTCATGCCTAGAGTCACTAAATGAGCTGCGCTTAAAGTATCGGCACTCCGTTCCCCAAAATTGTTTTGGGCGCCGCCATTTTGGGTCTTGTGCAGAGCAAACGCAACTGCCGATCGTCATGATCCAAAAGTGCGACTTCCTCTGCATTAGATGCGGTGCTAGGAAGCTGATACAATATTGCTATGCTCTGTCGCGGGTTGTTTAAACATTCGTGGAGGACGCGGCGTTTCCTGTGATTTTAGATAAAGCTTCAGATAACTGGCAACCATGATTTTAAGCCACAATATGGCCAAGTGTCGTTACTCTGAAGCGTAGCTAATTTACTGGCACTAGCGGGAACAATGAGGAAGAGGCAGGTGTCAAAAGGTAGTGGCTTGTGGAATCCACGGGGCTCACGTCATGGCCCCTCCAGGTATTACAAGCTTCTTGAACAAGGGCATGAATAGTGTCATTAAATAAGCTATGCTTCAGAGTAGCGACACTTGGCCATATTGTGGCTTAAAATCATGGTTGCCAGTTATTTGAAGCTGTATCTGAAATCACAACAAACGCTTTTCCGTCCTCCACTTTAAACAGTTTGCGACAAAGCAAAGCAATATTACATGAGCTTCCTAACACCGAATCTAATGCTGAGGAAGTCGCAATTTTGAATCATGACGATCGGCAGTTGCGCCTGCTCTGCACAAGCACCAAAATGGCGGCGCCCACAACACTGTCGGAGAAGAGTGTGCCGATACTCTAAGCGCAGCTCATTTATTGGCCCTACTTCCCGCGAACCTCCTTTCCCCTGACTGAAACTGAAACTAAATATGAATAATACACCATTATTATAGCTTATTTAGTTTTAACCACCTACACATAATGAGAGGAGGAAACGGCCGGGTAGGAGAAACGCGGGTTTTATGTGCGACTGTTCTAATCAACGTTAGTTCTAACCGTCTCAAAAGAGAGAACGCGCGAGCTTGCGCTGGTTAAAAAAAAGACGGTCCAAAGAAAAGAGGCGGCACGCTGTGTTCTTTGTGATTGTGCGTCTAATTGCAAATTGTTGTGTGTATGTTTATACAGCCGGAAGTTAGTCTGCCTTAGTGGGCGTGTGTCTCAGGTGTAGATGAGCAATTTAGCCAGTGCGGTACAACCGCAAACCTGGGGTCTTTAACGTGCACCACGCAGTAGTGATACACGACCGCACGCCGGTATGATGCTCTTCCAGATCGAAACGGGCAGGGGCGGGGTGGGTTCTGCAGCGCGAGCTTTCGCTCCACGTGCTCCGAGCTGGTGTGCGCTAGACATGCACTCGGCCACCGATCCCCCCCCCCCCCCCCCTTATATAAGTATTTGAAGATCGACGATGGACGTCGATCGTCTCGAGGTAATGTAACGTAATAACATTATATAAATAATAAACATATTGAAGGATTGAACGACTCAATTTTTCAATTCTTGGATTGTAATATGGCGGTAGCCTATTGTACTTACTGTTGATGAAGAGCAATATGAGGTGACGAGGTAATGATTAAATTATGAGGCTCTATAAGGACTACGATATTAGTGGGTGTCGAACCACAACGTACAGTGCCAGACTTGTTTCAAGTATCGTGTACCCAAAGACCTTTCTTCACCCGCAACAGAATATGGTAGAATCAATGAGGATGCTGCTTTACAACTGTACGTGGAACAGGAAAACTGCAATGTGCAGAAGTGCGGCTTATTCGTTAATATGAAGGACGGATTTCTAGCAGCATTCCCTGATTGACTACTTGGAACAAATGGCCTCATTGACGTAAAGTGTCCCCGTTCCAAAAGATTCTTGAAGCCTACTGAAACCGCAAAGGAGTATGAGGCGAAAAATAAGAACAAGGAGCCTGGCGTGAAAGGTCCAAATCACCACCATAGCCTCTACTACCAAATACAAGGGCAGTTACACAATACACAAAGAGAGTTTTGTGATTTCGTTATATTTACACTCAAGGGCATTGATATCCAACGTCTTCAGAGGGATGACACCTTCTTGTCAACCAACATAGAGCCTTTTCTACTCAAGTTTTACATGGAAGGCCCGACTTCCACTGAAATTCCTCACGTAGACGAGTTGTCCGACCGAATAATCTGCCATTACTCCCGATCTGGGAATCTCTCGATCTTCATTCATGGCCATAGTATCATATGAGATCGAGGGGTGTGGCTCTTCGTCCGCCGAACATTGCTTCGGCGGGTGTTTTTACCGTGTAAGATGAGACCGTCGCGTGCTGCTGGAACAAGAACCTGGCGATTCTTCACTGAACTGCTTCTTCCGTAAGCTTCAAGAGGGCTTTTTTCGTTTCGCACACCATCTGTTCTGCTTGCCCGTTAGTTGCAGGATGGTATGGTGCACTAATGTAATGCCTGATGCCGTTTTTTTGTTTTTTTTTTGGGGGGGGGGGGATTTGATTATTTTATTTGAAGCAAGATATGGCGCGTTATCAGAGAAAAGTATTTTCGGTAGGGCAAAAGTAGGGACAAGAGAGCGTAGAACGTCAATGACGCGTTTGTACGTCGTGGCAGGCATCGTGTAAACTTCCAACCACTTAGAGTACGCATCGACCATGACTCCGCAGATGCGGATACGTTTCGCCACCTACAGACTGAATAGTGGATCGTTTTCAGTTACAGTTCATGATGGCGCTGGACTCGAGGAAGCTTTCGACTCTTTCCACAAAGTTAGCCCAGGTGCCAGCACTTTTGTCGAAAGTGGTAAGTGTTCGAAACGTCGACAACGTCGGTAGCCACGTTGCTTGACACTGGACGCTTACCATTCGCTGAGAAGAAACTTGCTTGTTCGTCTGCCACGAGTCGTCCGATATCAGGTCATCACAGCTACTCCATCTCCCGACAAAACAGGTCGTCATTGTCCGCATGTCCATAGTTAGCAATCACGTGAACTTATAAATTCCCATACGCTCATAACTTGCCGTCGCTAAACGCCGTTCATTCATAGCGTCTTCATTGCAAATAAACGTCTTCCTATTTATTCTGATGGTTTTCATCATACTCCTCCTAAGCTGTACTTACAACATTATATCGGTACTTCCGAAAATATTGCAACGGCGTTTGTCTTCTGGGAACTATAATGTAACAACCTTTACAAAATCTTCCGGATCCCATGAAACACAATATTTCGTTATGTCACTTTTCGGTCGTCATTATAATGGTGAGGTAAGTACCGTAAATTACGAAGCAGTTTACTTGACGTCCGCTTCCACTGGTGTCTTGGAATATTGAGTCTACTGAGCGTGCATTCCTGCAGAAGAAGTTTTCATTGAAAGAATATTGACACGTCAATCAACAATTGATTCCTTCTTGGTAAGATTTATTGCGAAAGCCCGTGGCAACCGCCGAACCGCATGTCCCTATATCAGCCTGACATTCTCGCATACATGCGTTTGCTGGGCCACGCTACTTGAGCCAGCTGAGCACAGCTGGCAGCGGCGCGAGCAAGGCCACGAGGGGAACGTGATGGTGCTCGAGCCATCCCACCGTGAACCAATGTTTCGGCCACCCCACGGGTGCGTGTCGCCATCTATTGGTTGAACTAACGCCTTGTTCAAGATGGCTGCCGTGGGACCGCAGCCTTAATAGGACCATATTTTTGTTAGGGGTGACTTGCGCTAGGCATACTTTAGCTTAGGTCGTTAAGCTGCTCGTCATGAGGTGACTTAAAATAAGCATTATTACTGCTATGATTATTAGTATTTTTAAGGTAGATGCATATGTTTTTTTGATGTTTTTTATTCTACCGGCTCCTGGGTCAAGTCAGACAAGCCTTGTTGGCTCGAACGATGCTGTTTTAATGTTTCTCAGTAGATGTATGATTATTATTATTATTATTATTATTATTGTTATTATTATTATTATTATTATTATTATTATTATTATTATTATTAAAAGAGGCGAATTGGCTAATTGGTCACTTTAAGAATCCAACAAGCAAATTCAATTAACTGTTTTTTTTTGTCTTTTGCGGATACCTTTGTTGCAGAATCTGACGCTCGTCGTCTATAATTGACCCAGCCGAGGTGAAAAACTTTTATTACAAAATTCGTAGTGGGAGCGACGCGCGAGAAA